>VRYO01000369.1:7563476-7584810 GCA_009812075.1 Sialia sialis
CTATCAGGTGCACAATTTGCAAACAGTTTTCACAGACTGGCAAAGCCTTTAAACCCAGCCCCAGGCACCCTCCCCATGCCGCGGGCCCTGGCACTCCCGCCCCCGGTGCTGGCTGCCATGGCTCCCTGCCCGCTCAGCAGCGGCTCCCCACGCCACTCAAAGCCAGTGGCCCACTGCCTCCTTGCTGCAGGCTCGAAGCCGGTGGCGGCTTGCCACCCACTCGCCAGTGGCTCTGGCTTGCCACCTGCTCGCCAGTGGCTCCGGCTCACCGCCTACCCAGCAGCGGCTCTGCGGCAGCTCCCCGCCTGGCCAGCTCAAACTTCCGGGTTGGCATTTTGCTGGAATTTGTCCATAAAAAAGCCGCACCTGGTGATTAGCCTCACTTCCGTGATCGGCTCGCTTCTTCAGTGAAATAGATGCAGCTTATCAGTGTGAAATTACTGTAATGGCTAAGCTACTGCTAAATTCATGACAAAGTCAGGTTATATATGCAAATGGTCATTTGCATGTAGAGCAGTTTCAATTGTTACTGTGCCATTTTGTATAGAAATGCTGAAAATACAGTTTTTATTTATTAGAACGTACTGAAAGTGCTAAAGAAGTAGTTGTTCAGAGACATCATCTGAGGGAAAAGCAAAAGAACTTAAAAGTTCCAATGCTAATACACTTAAAAACTTTTACATTAAAAATTAAAAACATTACCTGCTAGTAATTTCAAGGTATTTTAACTCTCTATCTTATCCTAAATGTTATATTATTTCCACATGTGGAATTTGAAACAAAAATCTGTTTAACAAACATGCAGGTCAGTGTGTGTGATGCTTGTCTGTTGTCTTTGCTTTCCAGAACACTTCTTCAGCAGTTGCAGAGACTCCAAGCCATGGTTGCTGGCAAAGTGTCCCGCTCATGCAAGGCAGCTAGCACACAAACAGGGACCTGTCTTATGGTGAGTGGGGCTAAGGCTGGGAATTGTAAGGGAATGCGAAACTCTTTCTACTCCTCAAAGGCACATCTCTTGTTCTCCAAAGCCTCTCAATAGCAAATTTGCAGCTTGGGGAACTCCTTTTCATGATTTGACAATTTTGAGGGAGGTAGGACTCGTGACTGATGAAGATTAATGACTGTGGGAAGTTACTGAGTTCTGGAGGAGACTGGGCCTGTGTTTTTGGTTGGGTGTTGCAGTGATGAAAGAAGCAGCTATGTTCTTCCAAGGGACATGCTTTATTATTTCCTGCAGTATTATATGTGGGAAATGGTGTCTAGGGTTGTAAAATGAAAATAAGGGTGACCTTTGAGGCTCAATTAATTTTATACCAATAAAAACAAACTTGATTAAACAAATAAAAATATGACTGAGGCTGTAAATCTACTTTTGTCCTATTTCAGTAATAGTAGTCAAGATAAGGAAATGAGTAGAATGAAACATTTCCTTTTCCCTCCTTACACTCAGCTGGCAGGTTCCCTTTATACTTAAAGTGCTGTAAATTGATGGAAATCATTTACAAGGCCTAAGCTGTTCTATCAGTCTAGCCTCACTTTCTCTGGGAAGCAAGACTGAGGTCAGCAGAAGAAATAACCCTCGAAATCCTCAGCAGTGCCTGTAAAACACACGCAGCAGCTTTATCTGCATTTCAACTTTGTGAGTAAATAAGGCAGCCGGTCAGAATGGTGCAGACATTGAAAATTAACCCCAGCATTTAAATGTGCCTTTAAAACACTGTTCCCTGTATAAGTGCCTTTGCTAGGTATACAGTGATGAGAATGTTCTCAAATTATTTGTTTTGATAAAGTATCAGTTCTCATGTGCACATGTGGGTCAGGTGCAATCACCTCTTCTGCATCCTCCCTTTGCCAGATGGTGGTGCTGTGCTTTGCAGTAGTTTTTGGCAGCTTCTCTCAGAGCTATGGGCCATATCCTTCTGCTACAAAGATGGTGTTGCACAGGCAGCATTCCTCACCAGAGTCCTACACAGATTCCATTGGTAAGTGACAGCTATTCCAGTCTTGCTATTTGCTTGGTTGTACTTAAGCTCTTGTTTGCCACACCCTTTCCTAGCCCCCTTCTCAAGCACCTCTTGCATTTCTGCTCCTTAAGTGGCCATTTTTAAATATATACCTGTGTTTTTCTAGGAAGGATAGCTCAGCAAACTATGCTGATGGCAGCAGACTTTATAAAAATGAGAAAAACCATTTCCCCACTAGCCTGCTTGGTACTTCTGTTTAGAGAATTTTTTGCCTCTATTTGCAGAACTAAAGTTAGTGTAAGGTAGTGGGGTTTCTACTGAGTAGCAAGTGTTCATACTGTTAAAATGCACAAATTATTTCAGTTGCTGTTTTCTTTGCCGGTGTTACCAAAGAGTCCAAGGACAGAATCGTAAACTGTTATTATTACATAACCATAATGAACCAATATATTATAAAAGTTATTATTTAATATTGGTTTTGTTTTGTGAATAATTTAAAGCTTTTTGATCCCTACCTGGACCATTCCTGTGTTTTCTTTCTTCAGCTATCAAATTGCCAGTTAATCACTATAAAAAGGCCTTTGCAGCTTTGGCTCTGGCCTAACAGTTTACATTTTCTGAAATGACTGGGGCTGTTCTCTGAGCTGTCTGTTGCTCATCTCATTTTGCCTTCTTTGTGTGCAGTGAGGTCAAGGAGTCTACTAATTTATGAAGAACCTCACCAACTGGAGGAGTCGTCAAGCCCAATCTCCTTTGCAGATCGCAATGACAGGCAAACAGACACCTCCAAGTTCACAACACTGTCCCTGGAAGCTGTGTCAGGGACACAGCAGGATGATATCATGCAGTTCACAATAGCCAATGAGACAAGGCTAGAGAAATCAGTGCTGCTGGGCTTGCAGCAGCACAGGTGAGTGCAGGGTGGGCTGCTTGTCACATGGATGTTCTGTGTCACTCTTGTTTGTGCCTGAAGGCCAGAGGTCAGACTAGCAGCTCAGCTATGCTGAGCACCATGAAGCATAAAGTAAGAGTTCCTTTTTTACCTGGAGAGCCTATAGGCAAAGTCACTGTTGCTCTGGAGAATTGATTGCAATAGAATTGTAGTAATACAGCTACCAAATTCAGTATTTCTTCCAGAAACCTAACCCCAGTAAGCCTTTAATTGGGCCTGCCCACTTCTTTAAAGCACTTACATTTACGTTTCCCAAAGGAATAAGCTTTTGGCAGTTGTATGGAAGTGTGAGGTTATGACTCACTGGAATTTCAATGCAGTTAGGGCATGAAGAGCTGGAGTTTCTCACCGCAGCCATCTTCCGCAGCAATACTGCAGAAAGTTTGCAGGACTCAGTCTCAAGAGACAGACATGTAAAATTATCTGACTACTTAAGTTCCTACACTGAGTTCCCTCACTTTTAGCATAAATGCAAGGGATTTTCTTTTTTTTTTTTTTCCCTTCATAATGTAAGTTTTGCAGGCCTCTGAAAAGAGAGAGAGTCGCTCTTTTAAATATGTGTGCTTCTTCCTGTTGCACCTTTGCTTGCCTAGAACCAAAGAGATGACTACATCAGTATAATTCAGTATATTACCAGACTCAGCTAACTGACAAATACCTACCTGGTAAATACTGAATGGCTCTTTAGCATTAGCCAAATCAAGCAGGATATGTGCTTAAAAAAATTATTGTTATCATTAACCTTTGTTTTTTTTTGTTCCCTACAGAGTCAACTCCGAACTAGAAGGAAATGAAACACTGAAGATAATTGAAATAGATAGAAGAGTTAATGCCACCTCTTAAATATAAAAAAGGCCTTTTTTCTTGACTTCCCTCTTTCCCGTATATTTTCAACCAAAGTTCCCCTGACTTGTCATCCTCAGTGAACCAAAGTTCAAAAGAGAGGGAGTTCAACTTCTGCTTTGACTGGTGAGGCTGTGACTACAGATGAGATCTCTTGTCTTTGTAATGCCCTTCCTCATGTCACACACAGTCCCCGTCTCTGCTTTTATCCTTTTCCTGTCTAACACTGCAAGGGCAGGATTGAATTATGATGGCAGATGATGCCAGCAGTGTGCCAGTGACTGGTGGGTGTGTGTGCCTGTACATGCACACGGCCTGATGTGAGAACAGAGACATTCTGGAGAAGGGTGAATTGTGCGAAACCAATGGGAGCGTGTGAGTGATGGGTTTCTTGGGAGAAGGTGATTGAAGGAGGGAGGAGGTGCAGCATGATGGCGCTTAGAGTCTCACCACAGCTCTGTGTCTACTAGTCTACAGCACTTGAGCCTTTTGGGGGATAGAGAAGCACATGTGCAGCCTGCTTCTGGAGGGACAGGAAAGGGCACTGACACTGCTGAGTTCACAGCACAGGCAGGAGAGGGCTGGTCCATGATGCTGCTGAATTTCCTCCCCTAGATCTTTCTCTTCTTCCCTTCAGTCTCTTCATCACTTAGCAGGGTAGGTTTCTCTGTGCATTGAAAGCAGTCCTGGTATGTTTCCCTGCTTCCACCCAAGGATCAGTCACTGTCTTACCACATTCTGTGTGGGAGAATTACTTTAGTTTAACTAAATCTGTTTAGAAAGCAGGTTTTTTTACATTTATGCAATATTTTAGAAGGATGCCCTTTAGTCTGCTTAAGGCTAATCTGTTTAGCTTAAGTCAGTTCCTTCCCAACAAACGAAATCAATGTAAGGCTTAAACCAGAAGTGCCTCCTGAGAGGACCGTGTGGAATTAATTTATTGGCTTCTAGCTGGTTGAATGAAAATTCTTGTGTAGACCTGGTCTCAGATTGTCTTGTGTTTTCCTTTCCTTGCCATCTTCCCTTTACTGTTGTAAATAGTATTTATTAGCTTCTAAAAATTCTGTTCAGGCTGTTGCAGTGAAGAGAACTGAGCTTTCCTAACTCTACAAGTGATCTGGGCAGACCCTGAAATCGGACACACAGACATCACTGAACACCCATTTCCTCCCCTTGAGTTTGAATTGTCCTAAAATAAATCCATGTGTCTTATTTTCCTCTTACCTGCTTTTCCAGAGATGTGATCTGAGACCAACTGCTTTGGGTATGGATAGGCCCAGCTCAAGTCTAAAGGTGATGGATACTGTGTTAATTGTATGGCAAGGCAGCCTCTGATCTGAGGAGCTGATTATGTAGGCAGGAGACCTGTCAGAAGAGGAATTAGATGAGCATGTGGGGAGGCGAAGTGGCTGGCCTGGGCTCATTGAGAAAGGCAAGAGCAGCATTCAGGTCTGATCCTGGTCCAGTACTCTTCTCCATGTATTTTTTCCTTCTTGTGCCATGTTGCTGTTGTCTTCGAGTATCCTCCCTCTCTCAGTGCTCTGGTCATGCCTTTGCCTGAGCTCTGTGTCTTGCAATTTGTCCTTCCAGGGGCATAGTTGAACTCAGTCCAGAATTTGAGCAGGGTTTTATCTGGTTCCTACAGAAGGGCACTTGTGCTCCATTGAGGATAGATCTAATGTGAAAATCCTAATTCAGCAGGCTAGCATAGCTACTTTACAGTTTACCAGAAGAAGTAAATTCAAAAAAAAGTTAATTTGAAGCTCTTAACTTTTTTTTCCTAATGATAAGGGAAAAACTAACCTAGCCTTTCAAATAATTTTTTTATTATGTATAGTAGATATTTCTTGCAACTATTCTATTTTGTAAAATATTGAATTTGTATTTTATTATAGCAGCTATCACATCAGCCTTTTTCTTGTTCGTCATTCTCCTTAGACTTTCTTCCTTCAGCATCCTAATTGCCACCCTCAGGCCTGACTCAAAATTCAGTGAAAAGAGTGGAAGGGATTTGGTGAATTTGAGGGGACTGTGGATCAGTCCCCTCTGTGCCATTTTAAGAAGATGATCAGTGAGAGGGGAACAAGTGCCTGAGTCCATGAGCTAGTACTGAGTTCTGGTGTACAGATGTACTTTTTTAGGTAATGCCCTATTCTTCTATGCAAGTGCCTTATTATTTTACCTGAGGTGACAATGAGAGGAGAAATGCTGTTGTAGTCTGTTTTCCAAGTGTTCCTATCTTGGCATAGGTCAACATCCACCATAAAGTCTGTTTCCCTTCAGAGTGATCCTGCTGGGTTCTCTGAATCATTCCAGTATCCATTAACAACTTTTGTGTTTGGGTGTTTTTTGAAATGGTTTAAGGCTTCACAAAAACAGCAATCACTTTTGAGTGCCACAAGGGATGGCTGCATTGCTCAGCCACTTGAGGTCAGCAAAGTGACAGGAGAAAGCTGGGATTGACCCCAGCTGGTCATCGTAAGTGGGCAGGGTCACAGTTTAGAAAATTCCTTAAATGGTCTTTTTTTTTTTTTCCAGACCACCCTTAGTTTGCTGCCTTTGAGGACAGCCAAGTGAATAAATGTTTTGCAAAAGAGGCCCCAGGCACAACACCACTTACCAGTCTTGCACTTTGCACTGTGCTGCCTGAGCTCCTGCCCATTGCCAGCTAAAGGGATCACCTCCCATTTCAGATACAGCTGGCTGACTTCACTGTGTGAAAACCAAAGTGGAATTATTTCTCAGCTCTTCAAGGATAGATGATTTTGCACAGCAAAATGGCTCCTCCTCTCTGAAACCTACTGCACTGCCACCGATAAAACTTTGCCATTTTTTTTTGTTTCATTTGGGCATATTGGTTCAAATCTGGTTGGAAGTTGATCATGTTTTCATCCTGAGCATTTTAAGCTGGCCATGGTCTGGGTCAGGCCTCTGTACTAATTCATCCTAGCCAGTATGGCCATACTGATATCTCTTGCTGTAATCTTAAATTGTGTATTCCTTTAACTTATTTTTAGGTACTTTTTTAGGGAATCTCTTGACCTAGTACACACATTGCTTGGGGATTTATTGTATTATGTGTTGCTTTATAAAAAGGAAAAGCTTTGCTTCACTTTGATATGTTTGTGATTATTTTTTTTCAGGGGCCTTAATAGAACAGAATTCTCTGCTAGGGGCCAAGGAATTCCCTGTCATCACCTACTCACAGGCTCTTGTGTGGCAAGGACCCCACAGTGTCCAGAGGGAGTTTGTGCCTGTGTTCTATACCTAGCAGGGGATGGGGGAGGCAGGACATGGTGCCATTGCACTGCCAGCCTCAGCATCCAGGGGTGACCCTGGTGGGAATGTTGATGCACTGCAGACCACGTGGAGAGGCAGCCTCTGTGCTCTGAGTTAAGGGCACAGGGCATATTCAGGGAGGATGCCAGTAAGTGCTTTCAGTTAGTTCAGCTCTTAATGTTTGAGGCCTTAGCCTTCTGCCAGTGTGCTTTTTCTGATGATCAGTGGCTTGGTGCTGTGGAATCGTATGTGTGTATATGGACAGGGTAAGCAAAAGCCTTGTGAGCTACATAATTTCCATTTCCAGTAGAGGACTTAAGTGATAAACTTGAGTCCTCAGCTGTAAGGTTATATTGCTCATCAGCACAATTTTATACACACTAGTAAACTTACCTTTTGCCTATAACTTTAAAGCATGTCTAGATCACTTGGGTGTTTGCTTCTAGGAAGATAAGCTATGAAGAAATGTAGGGCATTATTTTATATACATGTATATTTTAAAAGTCTGAAGCTTGTGATGTTTTTAACCTTGTTACCAGTGTAGATAATATTGGGATATCCCCCTCCAGGCTATTTGTAGTTCTTTGCTGCACTTCCTTCATTTCATCTGTACCCTCAATATTTTTCAGGAGCACAGACTAATGGATTAGGCTGGGGTTCTTAGGCCACATCTCAGCTGATAAACCAGCATGGTTCTCACACACTGCTCTTGGAGGCTGCAGGTCTGATTTATACTGACAGGGGACCTCTTCCTCCACATCTCTCTGTGTAACAGTGTATCTTGATGTGTTCTTGATTCTTCTAACATAGACCAAAAATTAATCTAAAAATTTTTTTTCACCTGCTAAAGAAACCAACCCACCTGTGCACTCCCATCCCCCCAAACTATCAGTGGTGAATTCTGTCTAGACGCTTTTAGAATGTAGGTCAAGTAAGTGACGGATGCTAATTGCTATGTTGGGAGGGATTTCCACTGAGTATTTGGGCTCTAGATTCTAGCTAATGCCAAGAGGCCATTGTTCAAAACCCATGCCGCTAAGAACAGAGGAATACAGAGTATTTTTATACTCTTGGTGACTAAAATATTTCTTTCTCAAGTTGCTAATTAAAAAGGGAACATATTGTATTCTGAAGGTGAAATGATAGGTCAGTACTTTGTAGCTACAAAAGTTGTCCCAGCCTGTATAACAGTGTAGTGCAATGATGTGTTGCTCTTTGCACTGTCTAGTGTTAAAGCTTAACAACTTGGGGAGTTGCAAAGGGGAATGAACTGATGTATGTGTTAAGTAAGGTCTTTACAAAGAAAATGTCAGAATTCAATCCATCTTATAGCTTTCTTATGGCCAATAAAGTGACATTGAGCATTCAGAGAATTTGTTGAAGGTTGATCCCAATTGATACTGCATTGCTTAGGTGATCAGCATCCATTGCAGACTCCAGGATTGAGAGGGAAATTGCAATTTGGTTTTCTCATTTTTATGTCAGGCCTTTCTCTGCTTTACCAAGGTGTCTATATATATATATGAATCAAATTCCTGTGTAGAAAAAAATGCATCATGCACAAAACTAATTTGTGATGCTGTTTGGATATTTTTTATTAGCAGTAATCTCTTGTCTGCTCTACAACTGATCTCCAGAGTCTTCCTCCAAGAGCTGCAACTGAAGAGGTGAGAACAGAGCGTAGAAAAGCTGGATTTGTAGACCTGTCTTACAGAAAAGGTTGAAAGAAAAGGCAGATGAAGGGACTCCTCACATCACAGGGAAACCTTCTAGTTCTTGATTCCATAAATCAGCAGTGATAGCCTCTTTCATTAGTTACCTGCTAGGTTTAGCTTTACTCCTATTCCCCTTTCTCTTTAATGCTATGCAGTCCTGTTTATGCATACCTGACCTTTATGTTACATCCCACTTTACCCTCTAAAGAGCAGGTAAAATTTTTTTTGAACCTTAGCAGTCCATAATGAAGGGAGTTGAGGAGAAGGAGGGGGAAGCAGAGGCAGGTACTGAATTTTTTTAAACAGGACTCTGCACATATCTAACTTTACCATAACAGTTTTTAATTCAGTGATGCTGATATAACTGCATCTTGCTTTCTTCATTTGTACAGTTAATGAGAATGAGTGTGTGTGTGCATCTGTGCACATGTGTGTGGTGAATGATCAGAAGGTGTCAAAAATGCAGGTTTCTTAATGTAATGTGTTGCTAAATAAAGGCATCTACCTGAACACACAGGGCACTTTGGGCTTGGTGCAGCAGAAAGTGCAGGCATTTCTCTCTGAGACTTGTTCACATTCCACATCAGCGAGCACTCGTAAAACTTGTGTGAACTGCTGTCTGTGATTAATTGTTGACTGAATTTTGATGCATTGTATCATTTTTGTGTGTGCGCATAGACTGGCCTTTCTAAAGAACAGTTCTGGCTTGGTACAAAAAAAAAAAAAAAAGTTATATTCTTGTATCATTTTTGGTCTGCTGGTTTATGGCTTTGAATGCTTTCTTTTCTATTTTTTTTTCTTTGTGTGGTGTAAATTATCCTTAAAAGGTGGCCCCTGGAAGCCATCCCTTGGGCGCAGTAAAGTGCCAATCAGGGGGAGCAGTTTCCTCAGAGGATGGTGCAAGTACATGCCAGTTTCCCCCGAGATTCACTAGGCCTTCTAAGGGTAAATTACCGTGTGTTACTCTCTGGAAGAGAAATACCCATAGCCAATTCTATTGCCTTGGGCCATGGAGAACAGCACCTTGTGACTAAGTCACTCTGCTGTGACACCCCAGAGCACTTAAGCTGATCTTTCTCTTTCCCTCTGTTCATGTGAATGCAGTATAGGTTTATGCAAACATTTAAAACTATCTAAGATGACAGGGACAGTGATAGTAGTGCAAAAGCACCCCTCCTCCCCCCAACTTCTTGGTAAACTTCACTGGGGCCTCTTCTGACTGCAGATATCTCTATTCTCTTGCCATGTCTATTTAACTCTGTGTCTGTGTTCAGTGACCTTTCTATTTTTGTACAAGTGGTTTCATCTGGATATGGTCCCACCTGATTGTTCACACTGCAAACATGTCCATTGGGTGGAAAGAAATTGCTCTTTTTCCTTTTTAAATCATCTGCTTGATTCTGTGAGAGAACAGACTACCTGCTTTTGTAGCCTAAATATGTATGTAGTGAAATATGTTATGCTTTTCATTTCTTGCAAATAAATATTTTCTGTAGAAAAAAGCAATTACTACTTGTTTGATTTCCTGCTGATTGGAAAAAATCTGAGCCCTCGACTTTCCCAGGTGTGCCAGTGTGCCATGTGTCCACCTTCAACATGGCAGAAGCCTGGAAATTCAGTGATAAAAAAGGAAGGATGTGGGGGTTTATTGAAGCTAGTTGCCCCTTCCCTTTTTGAGGTTAGCAGAGAATTGTATCTCGGAAATGTGTGGAAATCAGTTGAAGGCCAATGGCATTTAACAGTGATAATGACACTTAGTGCAACACTCTGCTACAGCCCCATTTACAGTGAATTCTCTGTACAAGTGAGATTCAGGCAGGCTGATGCTGGAGGGGGCAGTGCTTCAGCCCAGTGGCACCAATCTGCCAGGGCTCACTGGGGCTCATCTCTGTGGGCTACACAGCCCTCTGGAAGGTAAGGCCTTTCCCTTCTCTGGCTTTGCACTGGGCTTGTTTCAACTGGAGTGAGCTCTTATAAGAGCACTTTCTGCTTTGGCTTTTGGAGACTGGCTCTTCTGCTGGCCTCAGCTCCTTTCCTTAGCCTGCCTCGCCCCTGAGATAGTTCGGGAGCTTTCTGAAGCAATTCAGGAGTTCTTGCCAGCATGAGCACCCAACATTACGCCCTGCAGCCCAAACCCAGCATCCTGCCAGGGCACAGAGCTGACCTCTGCTGCTTTAAGTAGACACGGACAAGAAAATGCCTAATAACTTTCAGTTTGAGGACTCTGCGGCTTTGCTGGTCATCCAGGGAACTTGACGATGGATGTCCTAGTTCAGATGTGAAAATTACCCTGCAGAGCTGGCATCACAAATGGTACAGTAATTTGTTTTATGCCAGTTTCCTACTATAAGGGAGACCTCATATATGAGTGCCATGCATCCCTACCAACAGCAACCATGAATCTGTCTTGCACAGGATATACTAGCCATGGAAGGAACAGTTCCAACTTAACTGAAAATGGGAGTGAGATAGATAGCTTTGGTGCCTGCTTTCCAAGGCCTCTTAAAGGAGGTTGCTTCAGAGTTTGGGGAAGGCAGCATACTATGGGAACATCGTGGCCTGCACTAAATTTGTGGCTCGTGTAGCTTTTCAGAAATGCCTTGATTTTGGGCTAAAGAGGTTCAAGTAGCCAAAGAAATTGGCAATGAAGGAAGAAAAAAAAGCTCTTCTCCAAGGATCTACCCTGCATGCCTCTTGCTTTCCAAACAGGCAATTTCACCAGGACTATTGATCCAGGGCACTTGTTTGCAGCATCAAGCCATATATAGCATTTTTAGAGGAAAATCATTAGATCCTGACTGACTGGGAATGTTACCCTCAGCTTAGTTTTAGCTGAGCTCAGTTCCTCCAAGCAAGCAAAACATAGGCTGGTGATTAGCCATGGGTTAAGAATCTGCTTGGATCTCTGTGTGACCCTTAAAGCATCACACAGCAGGTGATGCTGCAGGGAGTCTGTAATTAAAAAAGAAACCCCACTCGATGGGAAAATGCTATGTAATGGGCTGCCAGCCTCCCTACCTATCAGCCTCCAGGACATGATGTCCTTGGAAAAGCATCTTACTGTTTGAATTCAAGGCTGGATTTTGATACTCCTTTTCCAGGCTGATTCCTGTGGCAGGGCAGGATGAAGGATGTCCAAATGCAGCTCGTGATGCCTCTTATGGCACGTTTGGGTAGAAAATGTTCTCCTTGTACTGTTAGCTATTCTTTGTTCCTATTTTACAACAGCACAGATGTCACCCCCATTGAAGGTATTTAATTGAAGATTCATTCCCGATTCTCCTTTCCCTAATTGGTTTGCTTAGGATTTTTTTAGAAACATGTGCCTCATGCTTGTAGCATGCTGGTGAATTTGGCTTGCCCTATTTATTCTATACTTCAGATTCCTGGTCTGCAAAGCCAGTAGTAGTTTCCTCCTCTCTGTAAATCACACAGAGATTAAGCAAAGCAAGATGATCCAAATGAGATAGCAGTTGGAAAAAAATCATATTTCCTTTCTAATGAATAATAATGCTTGGGTATCTTGTGTCCCTCCAGCTTGTGCCTCAAAAAAAAAAAAAGAAAGTGATTTGATTTCTCCTTTTCTTGGTGTTGCCTGTTTGTGGGTTCAAGTGGTCTGTAGGAATGACTTATCTAAGTTTTAATTAATCTTACAATGTATTTGCACAAGCTCCATGCATTGCTATAAAATTACTATTTTGTGTATCTCTAGTAAGGAGGAAATGATAAGTTCTGGCTCCTATCTTTATTGTGGTACAGCTGAGGGAAAATAAGAGTAAGTATCTGACTGTTGGGTTGTCTGATTTTCTCTGTCTAAAGAAATGCTTAGGTTCTGGTCAGCCCCCTCCTTTTAAAACCTCTTTGGTAAAAACCTGTGTTTGATCTCCTCACTGAGCCTCAACACCCCTCAGTTTCCCAGTGGATGAACAGTGCTCTGCTAGAGGACCAAAAAGGAATATTTTTGTGGGTGGATACAATCTATCAACATTGGATCTGGAAAGAGAAGCTGACCACTTATGTCACATTTAAAAAAGATTTAAATATTTTTAAGATTTAAAGGAGGGGATGCAAATACATGCATACACACATCTATGTGTATCAATATATTTTTATGTTTTGTATGTTTTTCCTGAAAGTTGAATGTTGGGGGCCAGCCTGGGGATTAATATTGTATGAATTTAAGGATTATGGAGCATTTAAAGTAAACTAACTTCTCACTGGCTAGACTAGGACACTGAACAAGGTTGCCTCACCCTTTTCTTCCCCAATACCCCTTTTTCATATATCCATCTCTTTTCTATTAGAAAAAGAAATTTCAGTCCCTCGCGCTCAGAATAAAACTTACCGCAGCACACACAGTCTGTGCACACTGGAGTATTCAAAATGGGATTTAACAGGCGTATGAGTTAATGGAATAAACCTTCCCTTGGCTTTACTCCAAAAGGCTGAAATCCCTCCTTTCACTGCATTTCCTCTACCATTTCCACCATCCACCCTGCTATTCATGGCATGCAGTATGGTGAGAAGTTTCCACCCAGAAAAAAGAGCTGCCCACCTGCTGAACCTATCAGCTCTCCCAGACAATCAGGGGAGGTGCCATGGATTGATGTGAGGTGCTCCATTTAACCTGACAGCACTTAAGAGATGAGAACCCAGACCTAGGTGCTCGAATTTTTGTTAGCATGATAATCCCAGATACTGGCAAAACCTGCTAAAAATCTATTTTTGTGCTCATCCTTTCCCTCCTGGCCCAGTGGTATGTCTGCAGCCACACCTTGGACAGAACGTGATACTCCTACAAAGTTTCTGCTGTCACTGCACTTACTGTACAGGGACACAGGGACTGACAGCTACACCACAGGTGTAATTGTGTAAGCAGAGCTTTCCTTCACGAGCCTCAGACTCCCTCATAGTTGCTCACATTCAGAAGAAAGGCAAAGGAAGTCAATTTAGCTCTTTGTGTTGCAAATGAGTCATGCAAATTGCAGCAGAGGAAAAAGAGGTAATCCCGGAGCAGAGTGTAAATTTGGTCATGTGGATAAAAGGGTTATTGACAGGCAGGAGCTACATAAGCCCTTATGCTGAAGGAGGAGGTGGCTCAGTGGCATGGATGTTCACTGGAGAGGGGGTAGGAAATCCTGGTTAGTTGTTGAGCTTTGCTCCAGATGCTCTAGGTGGGGCACAGGCCACAGAGCTGTTCTCATGTGCACTAAAGACTGAGAGAAAAAAAGCTGTGAGATGCACAATGTTTTGCTCTCCAAGTGCAAAATTAATTTGCAGTTACAGGTTTTTTAGTACACGTTATTGGCATCTTCTCATAGCAACGGGCCACATGGTTTTCACCAATGACAAAACCTCAAAAATAGCACTGATAAGACAGGGACTTATGGTGCCACTTCCCATCCTGGAAGCTGGCTTTTGGGCTGGCTCTGAACTACTCTGACAAGTCCAACCCAAGATAGTTTGATTCTGCAAAAAATATTTGTCACATCTGAAGTTGAATACTTTTACAAGTAACAGTCACTGCTGATTTCCCTGGAATTTCAATGAGAGGCTTTCCAGCTGAGGTCCCAGTTCTCAATGGAAAAGGCACCAATGGTTCCAGTGGAGCTCTATGAATATTTGTAGATCTCTCTCTGCGTAAAGCTCAGAGGAGGATCCAGACCTTCCTTTTTACAGCCCTGCATAAGAATCTTAGTTTTGCTTCTAATAAGCGAAGGTTCTACATTGCTTAATTATGCTTTATGTGCTTCACTAGTAATTAAAAGTACTCTGAGGTTTGGGGTAGAAAACATCTATTTGAGCAAACCAGCTGTGCATGCAGGAAATGCATGCATTGGTTATGCGTAAGGATAGAACATTCCTTTGAAGGTTGATTTAACTTTTCAATACTTATCCTGTAGTGAAAAGACCCACTTTTCATCACCCAACAAGGTGCTGGTGGCTACTGCTGACAAGGGGCAGGAAGATTTGCTGGCTTGGAGGGCCTGTCAATGCTGCAGTTGAGGTGAAAGATGTGTACACGATATGAACTTGTGGAGAAGCTGAGTCTGTGAGTGGGATTGGGAAGGAGCAAGGTTCAGGTGTAAGGAATCTGTTGACTGTCATAAACCTTATTGGCACAGGATTCACACAGAGGAGGCAAGGCAAGGAAGTTTGTGAAATCATAGCCACAGACCTCAACATTTTCTGTACTTTTTAATCTTACTGTCACTGTCAGCTCTTGTTCTGAAACATGCTGACACTTCTCTCTGAAGTTTTCCTTAGTGTGCCCTAATGAAGAAAAGGGAGAAGCAGGGAACTAGGTGGGAGTACAATTAACTTTACGAAGGATTACCGTGATGCTTGTCAGAAGATATCTCTGCTTCTGGGTGCTTTGATTCTGAGTGCATCAAATTGAGATCACCGGGGGAACAAACTGGAAGCAATAGACGAGCAAGTGTAAGACAACGAGGGCACCTGGGCTCGCTCTGGAAGGTATTTGCAGAGTGACGCGGGGCGGGGCGGGGCCGGGTGTGGCCGCGGGGGCGCGGCGGGAGCGCGGCGCGGCAATTGGCCGGCGGGCGGCGGGGCGTGGCCAGCCAGGAGTTTCCCACAATGCCCCGCTGCAGTGCGGCCGCCGATGGATGCTGCGCGGGCGCACTGCCATTTGCAGCCGCCGCGGCTCGTAGCGCGCCCCGCGGCCCCGGGAGCTGCGGTCCCCCAGCCGCCGCCGAACCCCAGCGCCTGCAGCCGCCGGCCGGCCCTCCCCTGCCCCGGGCTCCTCCTCCTTCTCGGCCCTGCTGCCCCGCCGCAATGAACCCCCCCGCCGCGGCCGGTGGGGAGGAGACGGGGGCGGCGGGTGGCGGCGGCTGCCGGGGGGCCGAGGGTGGTGGCGAGGCGGCGGGCACCGCCGGGATCCCGGAGGAGCAGGGGCTGTCGGCGGCGGACGAATCGCTGGAGGAGAAGCTGCGGAGCCTCACCTTCAGGAAGCAGGTGTCCTACAGGTGGGTGCCGGGCGGGCGGGAGCCTCTCGGTGGGTGGGGAGGCAGCAGGTGGGTCTGGCGGTGGCACGGCCGGGTAGCGGCGTGAGGGCAGAGCCCTGGAGTCTGAGGGGCTTCTTCTTCATCCCGCAGCCTGAAAGAGTTCTCCCAGCTCTGTATTCTCTTAAGTCAGCGAGCGAGTTGCTCTCAGCCCCGCTGCTGCCGTCACGGTTAGGGCGCTTCTCCGGCGCGGCAGCGCCGGGGGCGATGGGGAGCGTGATTGGGAATGGGGGTGAACTCTAGAGTTACCCCGAGACAGAGCCGGGGTCTGGCCCAGCTGCCTGGGGAACAGGGCTTCCCCTTTTCAGTAAACCCTAGCCGCCCGTGATCCCGGCGCCTCCAACGTGGGTCGAAAAAACCCTTCTGGTGGCACGGCTGCTCCCGGAAGGGGTTTCTCTATGGGAATTCTCCCGGAGTGCAGTGTCCCCTCCCTGCCTATCCGAACCCGCGTTGCATAAGCCCCAGCGGCTGATAAGGGGTGTGGGGGGGCTGCTTTGCCCCGCACCCCAGGCGTGGCTGCGGGCCACCAGCTGGCAGCCACCCGGTGCCACATGCCCTGCTATGGCCAGACCAGGACGTTACTTTCATAATCAGGGTCTTCTGTTTTTTATGGCTGTGCATTTACCTCTCATGTCTGATGCCAAATAAATGGGTTTGTTCCTTCTGTAAATACACCTGCACCACGGGGCTGTCGGTGGGGCTTGTCTGCTCCTCTATTACCACCTACGAGCTGCTAATTGCCAGCATCTGCAGAAACGGATTGCTGTCTGAGAAGGTCCATGCCAAAAAGTTTTTCAGCCTTACCTAATTCTAGTTGCAGAGCCCCTGTGGAGGTAGCACATCATCAGAAACTAGTGTTCTTAGGGGCAAGCCCTCTCAGCTGGGGGTACAGAGAAAACAGAGCTGTTATTTGTCCCTGCAAGAAAAGGATGTCTCTAGCATCAGGTAAATTAGCTGAATACTCTCCCCAGCCATGGAGATTCTTAATGTGCTATCAATTTACAGCTGGGATAACTTAGGATCTGGTCTGAGTCTAAGCTCTGTATGTGGCAGGGCTTAAAAACGATGTAATTAAACACTCTTCATAGCTGAAGTTTTATATAATACCTGATGTGCACAGAAAGACTTTCCCTGTCAGGGCTGGTGGTCCCAGTGGTGAGTGTGAAGTTTGGGGTGGTTCATCCTAGACTCGCTAAGGTGAGCAACGTGAAAATGCAAATTTCCTGGTCGCCTCTAAAACAAACATCAGTCAGCTCTTGGTACTTTTGCATTTCTACCCTGCCAGTTGTCTTAGCTTGTATCGTTTAGGGGCAAATCTGTTGAATGTAAAGGCAGAGTCTGAGGTGAGCTGTGAAATAAAGTGGCTGCTAACAGGGCAGGTTTGCTCATGTGTCTGCTCTTGGGGAAGAAGGCAAGGAGTTTGCAATAAGTCTTCTGCCTTTTTTGGGGGGGCATGTGGCTAGGGAAGAGGAGATAGTAAAATCTGTTTCTAATGTTTTGCTCTCTAGATTGTTGAGAAGTGTGTTAAAGATGTGGGTATTCTTGAAGTTTTCTGCATGGTCAATATTTGTAAAGGTTTAATAATAAATACCTTTAGGAGGAAATGTAGGGATTTTTTTTTTCCCTCTTTCTCTCCTTCATCTATGCAAGCATATAACAAGTCGTGAGCCTTCACATATAAAGGCCTTTTCTTAAGCATCTTTTGATGCATATCACTTATTCTACTTAAGATATATGCAAGAAAGGACATTTTCTTTGCACCCTTGGATTTTCACACATTTTCTTCTTTTACAACTGGTTTCCTATAGATAATATGTACTTTATCATTTATCCATAATGAGAACAATCTGGACAGGTAGAAGAGTAAAAAACTTACACAGAGGACCTCCACTGAGTTCTCCACACCCTGCAACCCCAGGCTTTAATTTCTACCATTTCCCGCAGTAAATGATGTGCTGAAACACATTTGCAAATGTAAATGGCTGTATTAGGTCCAGGAAAACCTATTTACACTGGCACATAGACTCTCTTAACCACTATAGAAATTAGGCACAATAGAAATTATTCAAGGTTTTATACACTTTTCAAACAGTTCATTTAGGGCTCTATGAAGGTGCGTTACATTGCCATACACACCCTTAGAGCTGTATTTATACATTCAGGAAAAAACTCCCAACAGCTAGAACTTGCTTAAAACAATAAAGGTACGTGAAAATGCATGTTAAAAAAATCAAATCTACTGGTGGCAGTTGAAGGAGTGAAATGAGAGGTCAGGGTGTTAGAGGGGACAAAAAAAGGAAGAAAAATTTCTGCTGTATCAATGATTAAACTGTAGTTTACCTGAGACTCTTTTTTTAAAATTTGTTGTTAAACAGTAAATATCCTCAATGTAATACATCTCTAGTTACTTGACGTTGTTGCATGCAAATAACTTGCTAGCTTCTCTAGAGTTGTAGCAAAACTATGAGTAACACGTTCAGAAATCAATGCTTTGTACTAATGTGGCCTGTAGCTTGAAGTGAATAAACTGCTGTATTAAATACATCACGATTTTCTGTAGCACATACCAATGTAGGCGTGTTTGTCCCCCAGTCAAACCAGCAGGAGGAAAAACTTGCTTTAAGTTACATGGGTATGCCTGGTGGGGAGCTTGAAAATTCCCATGACCTTGCCATGTTCCCAGCCGTATCCGCCCTGCACCTGGCATTGCCCCGAGCTCGCTGTCCACACCAGGAGCTCGGTTCACAGCAGATCTGCGCTCTCTCTCCCCGGCACTGTGCTGTAACTGGGGACACTAGCACGGTGGGGATGTGCCACTTTCCCGTGCTAATGGCTTTGGAGCGCGGCTGTTCCCGTGTCCGGGCGCGGCCCTGGAGCGGATCCTGCTCGGCCCCGGGAGCGCCGGCCGGGCACCGGGGCACTGCCTCCGGTCACAGCGGGGGGACGGCGGCTGCGAACAGAAGCTTCAGTCCCTTGCTGAGCCATCTCTAGAGTGCTTGTCGCTGTGCAAGAGCAAGTGACAGCCTGAGAAATTTCCCTTTTCAGGGTGAAATCTCCATTTTCAGCCTCAAGCTCTTAAACGAGGTCGGCCGACCCAGTGGTTGGATGCTGTCATCAGGATGCCAACAGCTAAGCAGCAATTCTTATCCCTAATATTTTTTTACCCTGCAAATATGGAGTTAAATATCTTAGTGATGTTTTGGCTCTTCTGCTGGAAATCTGAAGTTTTGGCTCACAAAATGAAAACTTTTTATTTTTTTTTTAATATAAACTGATAGAGCCAAAAGTTCAGCTTCCCACCCCACCGTGAAAAGAGCGGCAAATGAAAACTGAAAAGTGAATCAAATATATACATCTGCCAGAGAGAAACGCTTTCCACAGTTTGGTTTTCAGAGTAGTATTTACCCCATACATTTCTAGAGCCAGTAGAATATTTACAAGATATTAGAACATAAAGCTGTGCGGTACTTTTTTCCTTTAATTTTTATTATTTTGTCATTGCAAAGTTTGTGAGGAACCTTGTGGTGTGTTTTAGATTAAGTAGAGGTTAAAGTTGCTTTCTTGAAGTAATTCTTGATATAAAGAGAAATTCAGATGGATGCTCAGTAAAAATATTTCCACAACAAAAAGCTAAGTAAGAGGAAACCTGGAAATAAAGCATTATCTGGTAGTTTCCTGAAAAAAGTATTTGTGCCTCCAAAATCTAATCTAAAATGCAGTCTTGTCATTTAATTGTTTAAGCTTAGAGAAATAGTACCAGTAATAAATGAATGAATAAAACTCTAATCAAACAAAAGATCATCCCTAAAAATCAAAACAAACAACACAACCGAAAGAGCAAGTAACTGAAACAATCAATAGAGCAAATGGGTTTTAATTTCTTGATTATTATTTAGAACTTGAGGGAATCTTGATTAGTGACATTGGAAACAAAAATCAAGTTGTAATTTTTAATGTCGCTCTTGTGAGAGCTCAGGTGCTGTTTGGCAAATACTTGTCAGCGGAGAATAGTTTTCCTAGAAAAATTCAATTTCATTTTGACCAAGTTGAGAAATCCTGAGGCAGTGGGTGGCAGACTTTAAATTTTTTCTCCTACTTGAGTCAGGAATTTCCAAATGTGGGGCTGTAATGAACCATCTTGGAGTCCTGTGCCGCTAATTGGCAGCAGCACCAGCAGGGCATTCTGCATTGCCCTGTTGGTAATGGGAGAGGCTGGAGGCACTGCTTTCCTTAGCTCTTGAATCCCCAGGCCACCCAGTTCCACTCCTGGGTGGAATGAGTCACTGTGAACTGTCACCATCTCAAGTAGGTGGTTTGAGTTTCCTTGGCTGAAGTTTCTCCCCCGCTTGCCAAATGAATCTGTTTGGGATGTGCCTTGTGTGCTTTCCCGACCTGCTCTGTGAGCAGAAGCCAAGAATTGAGCTGGCCTCTCCCCCTGCAGCATCAGCAAGAACTGCTTGTCTGCTATGGCAATAAGTAACAGGAGTTATAATTATGAGTTGGTTTTGTCACTGCATTTAATGTGGAAAAAGTTATGGCAAGGAAATTCTGGGAAATCCTTATTACGCAAGCCTTGTCACTGTTGATGAACATTTAAGTACCTGAGACTACAGATGGGGATCAAAATAGAAATGTAAACATAGGAAACATCCTCATATTTTGATTCTTTTATTTTCAGGCATGATAAGTCACATCACTTCTTAGTGTATAATAAATATTAGCAGGATAATAGAGGTATCTCCTATTACTAACACTTAATTGTTTTATGAAATGTGACAGCACTTATTAGTGTACCTTGAAGTATTATAAATAATTAAATTTGAATGACACTTGTATGAATGAAAACACCCAACACAAGTCTTTGATATTTTGATTGTGTTGTTTTATTTTACCTCCATTTCCTTGAATCTTAACACATTTTAATGCTATAAATGAGTGCAGCTGTTCTGCATGAAAATGATGGATAGGTTTTTATCTTCTACCAAATGTCAAGGAAATAATTATCATTCTCTGGCCTAATCTCAGAGGATCTGCCTTTGTTAGGAGTTGTGGGTAGGTACTGTGCAATTTTGTTACCACCCACTTGTGTAACAGTATCTCAATTTACTTTGTCAACCAAGACTTTCATCACTGTTTTGTCATTTCCTCCCAAAGCAGATCACTGCATGTTTTTGGTACATGAAGGGGCCTTCATGAAGCCATTTGATTTGAGGTGGAAACTCTGTGCTGCAGCAAAATGCAGAAAAATGCTAGGATAGTCAGAAAGAAGAATCCTACCATGGGAAAATGAAGTTGACATTTAAAAGTCCCTCCTGACATTGGGATGTGGCTGCCAGTCTGGCCATCAATGTCTCTATGTAACACAAAGTAAAGGGACTGCCTTTGAATATAGAGTGTCTGACCTTCTCCCTTCCGTATCTCAGCTTAGCAGCACCTCACAAAAGAGATTTGTGAGTGGTAAACTGACTAAAATTACACATGAGCTGCAATGGAATTACAGTAATTTCATGGTTATAAGCCGCATCTTTTTCATTGAATAATCCAGCCTATCCCAGTAGT
>VRYO01000369.1:7585810-7607236 GCA_009812075.1 Sialia sialis
GATGTGCAGCTTATAATCAGGTGCGGCTTATAATTGTGAAACTACTGTATGTATATAGTCAGAAGGAGGTAAGTGCATCAGTGATCTGAAAGGGGGAACCTCTGTAAGCACATAATGAAGCTGTTGTATAGCACAGGCACGGACCTGTACACTCAGGTTGCCCTGCAGGTGGAAAATTAATTGTGTAAAAAGTGCTGAATCAGGCGCCACATAACTTTGATGAAGTGGAAAACCAATTTTGTTCTCTCTAGTCCTTTGGAATAAATGACCAGGTAGTCAGTTCTTCTCTCCTGGATCAGCCATGGGGCTGATGAAATTATCTTGTTGAAGCCTCACGTGACTTTTGATAGATTTGATTATTTGATTGTTTTTTTTGTTTGCTTGGGCTTTTTGGTTTTGTTTGTTTTTAGTTTTTTAAATTTTTTTTTTTTAAATTTGGCAACTTGGCTGAGGTTTTGGGATGGAGATGTGTATAGGTAACAATTTTCTGTGCTCGTCCTGTTGTTTTTTGGTATGTGCAGCAGAGCCTGGGCATGAGATACACACATGAAAATCAGACAAGGGATTTCACAAATATTAAGGAAAAGAGGAATGGGGGAAAGAATAATAATAATAATAAAAAAATAGTCAGGAACAGAAACCTTGCATCTTTGTTCTATTTCTAGTTACAGAATTGTTGGTGAGAAACTTTGCCTTGGAATAAAATGGATGTAGAAATTTGGAGCTCTTTTCTTTGCCTTGCTTTACAAGGTTGTCGTTTTGGTTTTTTAAAAGCTTTTTGTAGGGAAGTAATGCATGAACTCAAGTATACTTGACATGTCCACCCACATGTCCTAGTGTTATCTTGGGGACATTTTTTTCTCCTACTTCTTATAGTTTTTGACTTCTATGATTTGTTGCTCTTAGCGAAGAAAAGCCATGTGGGACATGGTGTATTTGGAAAAAAAAAGTGTTAAGGTTACCTCTAGAGAAGCCCTTGTTTATGTAGGGAGATGATAAGGGCCTCCATGTGGGTTAGTGCTGGGTATTTGGTGGCTGAGTGTGGCTAAAAGTCATGTCCCTTCAGGGTGAAGAAGGTTTATGGTGGGATATGGGTCCGAAGGACTTTGTGTGTTTTAAAAGTTGCAATCACTTCTTGTGGGAAAACCATCTATGCTTTCACCAAAAAATTGCCGGGCTCTCCATGGGCTGAGGACTGCTTACCACAGTCTGCTGTGTGCTTGAGGGCCTTGGTGCATGCTCTGTATAAATATCCAGGGACAAAGATGAAGGGATGTCATTATGTTGCTAATTCCAATGTGTGGTGGGTGATTTTTTCAGTCTTTTTCAGTCCTTTCCTCTGAGGCAATACATATTTCTGCATGTAAAACATTAACGTGCTTGCTCATGGTGAAGCCATAGGTCTGGTGGAAAGGGCCGTGCGAAGTGCTGTGTCTCAAGTTTTCAGGCACATTTCTCTTTCTTTAGGACACCCCCACATCTCTCTGTTTTCACTTCTCATTTCTGTCTGTACTGTGGTTTTTCCTCCTGTTTTCCAGTATCTCTTGGTGTGGATGTGTTGGGTGCAGCTGCTTCCCTTGGTGCCTATTGTGCGAGTCCATGGATTCTCTCATTATCCTTTCTCTCTTGGGGTGTTGAGCTCCTGGTGAGGCTGTTGCTGATGCATGTGCAGCTCACTTCGTGCAGCTCACTTCATGCTGCCAGCAGGCAAGTTGACTGCCACTCAGCCAGCTTAGTTTTTTCTACCTGGAAACTAGTCTTTTGTGTTTTGCCTAGAAAGGAATTCAGGGAGGATTTTGTCCATGAAGATTAAGATAGGTGCATTCCTCACACCAGCACCACCTTGTCTAATGTATTGTCTACTGTGTGCCACATATTAGCACAGACTGTCCAGTCGGCGCTTGAATCAATCTGTCAGGAAAACACAGGGCTTGAGATGACTGTGGTTAGGAAAAAAAAAAAGAGGTTTTTCCACCTTAAATTTCACCAGAATTTTTTCTCTTACAAAAGACCACAGTTTCCCATTTTAGTCTGCAGAAGAGATCCACAAATGAAGTATGAGACTGTGTATTGTCAAAGAAGAGACTGTTTTTTTAACTCCAAAAGAATCTAGTGTGTGCTCAGAGCACTACCTCAAACTAGAAATCTAATTCTTGCCCACTGGGTGTTGTCTCAGCTTTTTCCACCTGTAGGGCTGTAATCTGTGACAATACGTAACACAGGCAGTGCAGGGCCTGAGTCTTTGTAGATACACTTTGAGAAACACAGGGAAAGGAACATAAAGAGACCCATTTTAGACTGCAGATGGAGTCTGTAGGACAAAGTGGGAACAGATCTTCCCCTCTAGCACTTAGAGCAAGATCTCTCACCCAGGCCAAAAAGAGACTGGAAGAGGATTGAAACTGCAACTTTGCAAGAAAACCCGAAAGTTGGGGGAGAGGCAGAGGACACCTGTGCATGTGTATAATAATTTGATCTTGCTTAGAGTATAATATACCCAACTATACCTGAAGAAGGCCTAAGCAAAGCTGGAGAGGAACTTTTTACAAAGGCATGTAGTGAAAGGACAAGGGATAATGACTTTAAGATGAAAAAGCATGAGTTTAGAGTAAGTATTAGGAAGAAATTGTTCCCTGAAAGTGTGGCGAGGCACTGGAATAGGTTGCCTGTCGCTGTTGGATCGGACGTGGCATACATATGAACTTGAACAGAATGACAATGGCATCCTTTCATTATGTGTATTCTCCAGTCTATAAACTTTTAAAGTGTGACCTTAAGTCATTGACTACATCACAATAATTTATTATATTCATTGGTGCAAAGCAATTAGCGTAAATATATTTGGGAAAAGTTTTGCAAAAGTTAATAAGGCACGTATGCACCTTTACTTATGCGTGTAGTCTGGTTACAGAAATTGCTGCTTGTTCTGCTAACTCAGTTTGGCTTACAGACCTGCTGTCAAGCCCCTCCATAGTCACTCAGAGAAGCTGTGCATGCCCCATCTCTGGAAGTGTCCAAGGCCAGGTTGGAAGGGACTCTGAGCAACCTGGTCTGGTGGAAGTTGTCTCAGCCTATGGAAGGTGTGTTGGATCAAGGTGATCTGTAAGGTCCTTTTCCAATGAAGTTTTGCTTCTGACTTATTTCACTGAGCCATTGGGAGGGTTCGTTTTTGAAGGTCTTCTGTAGCCTGAGGCTGCTACAGGGCACTAAGTGGTTCTTCTGAATGTCTCAATACCTTCAGTTAATTTAGTGAAATAGCTCAGCATAAAGCTGGGGAGGAGGCTGAGGGGAAAGGAAAAGATTTGTTAGGTGGTTCTGAGGAACTAATGATTACTAACTACTGTATTCATGACAAAAAAAGCTGGTGCAAGGTGGACTTCATGCTCTGGAACTGAGCCTGATATTTCCCAATATCTGTCTATACTGCATTTTTGAGGAAGTTTGGTGGTTTGAAACACTTGTGCTAAAAAAAGCTTGGAATGAGGTCCCAAACCTTTCAATTTTGGGTTCCCATTCCAATGCAGCTTGAATGGCACTGTCAGAATCCCTTTACATTTAACGGCTGTTTGAAAGCTTAGCTGGATTCAGAACTTAGAGTTCCTAATAGGGAAGTACTATTTCATAATTTGGTTTGTCCAGCATTTTTTTTTTTTTTTTTTTTTTTTTTTTGTGGTAATAGCATTACATTCTACCTACAAAGTTTTCCAGCTCACCAGCCCTATGACTACCTAATACTAATCCCCATTGCTGTAGACAAATGGCTATGCAGTCAGACAGAAGGGAGGTGTCTAATTGGACTTGGAGGAAGGTATCTAGTGGTCAAGGTGTGGGTAGTGGGAATGTGGTGGGTGAATACTTTGTCTTGCTTTCTCATAATGTTTTCAGATTTATTCAAAATTATCAATTCCTCCCTCACTGTTACTAAGGAGTTTGTGTTTAATTAATATGTACATCTAAAATATGTACATATTAAGGCTATGATACAGAAGTGTTTGGGGGTATGAGCTGATGCTTTTTAGAGAAGGAGGAAAAAAATGATTGTTTAATGTATAATTGTTAGAAGCACTAAGGCTTCCATAGAACTCACTTCAATATTTGTGTTTTCATCAACTTCAAAGTATTTAAAAATTGTAAATTTAAAAATGTAAAGTTTATTTCACTATTCCTAATTTCTTTCAAATGTCCATGAGTTTTTAGAACCAAACAGCAGAGTCCTTAGTAGTCAGATTATATTTCTTCTAAACTGTATGACTCATCAGGAAGCTTGACCCACTGGGGAGCATTTTCCAAGTGGGCCAGGGATTAAGATTCAATTGCACAGATTCATGAAAGATGATGAGTTGAACACCCTAGAATCCCTCTGTGCTCTGAAACTGCTCCCTGATGTTGTGTAATATGCAGGAGACGGACTTACCTGTGGTGCTCTGAGAGGTGCCATGGGGTTTCTGGGCACCATAGGAGAGGATGAGAAAGGAAAATAGCTTTAAAGCCCGTTAGCATTAAAAGATGATGAGAAAATACCTTCCTGTCATCACTTTATTTCATTAGGTTGCTAATGAGTTTCCTCTAGGGATGGTAATGGGGTAGTTCTAATGCTTTTATCCAATTAGTGAGTGATCCCAGGAGTATATCCTTTTGTTGTGAAAACACATTGAGATTTATTCCTCCTGGAGCATTGCATCCTGCAGGTGCTCTGAAGGCAATGAAATGGCATGGGAAGGTGCATACTAGGCCAGGTCCTTAATTAGTGATTGCTGATTTTAGCCTGGTCGATGGTTTTCAGATGGAGCCCTAGAGGGCAATGGACTCTCCTGTGAAAGTAAGTGAAATGCCAAAGATGAGAATAAAGTTTCATTATGAGTTTTGAGGTTACTTGTAAGTTGAAACATTGAGAGAATTTGCATTTTAAAAACCGTCAGGTAGATAGGAAACAAAAGATGAGTGCCTATGATGCTACTGCCTCAAGGGATATCCAGTACCAGTGCCTTCCCAGCTACTTGTGCTTGTAGGAACCTTCTCTTCTGGCACTGCAGTCACCTCCATGTTTTTACTTGATTTAAAATGACATTGAAGAAGGAATTAGCAACAGTACTGATGCAGCTGACACGTTTGGTTGTGGGTAGCCTTCCATTAGTGAAAAGAACTTAAGCTATTCCTTGTTTTTCATTTTTATCTCTGCAGGCCGCCAAAAGTTGCAACAGTCACTTCTCTTCTAGGGCACTACATTTGATTTTGCAGCAGGTAGTTTTGTCCCTGGCCAGTGCCTACTATGAGAGAATTTATGTCTTTCTATATCTCTTAGCTGTTTTCTGCTCTTTTAATTCCATAATTTTCCTTTGTCACTCTGTCTTTACCGAGATCCCAGTGCTCTGTGTTATTTATATAATTGGGGCTGTGTCGTGCATGGCACAATGAACGAAGAACGCAGAATTGCACAAACACTGGGTCTCACATTCTACAAGCTTAGATTTAAGTTAATGAGGCTGCTCAAACAGTTTTTTTCCTGCCTCCAAGGTTAGTGTGAACTTTGTAGTGCAGTGCTTTATCTCTGATTCTTTACCATCAAGCTGCTTCTTTTTCCCCTTTAGAGTTACAATATGGGGAGTTTCCAAGTCCTGCAGTGGTAGGCTGTGTTACAGAGGGGTTACATACTCTTTTAAAGTGTAATTGGAATAGAGACTGGTTTTGACCTCTTCTCGCCAGTATAATGCAAACCTATGGCAAAAAGGAGGATGCACTAGTTACCCACTCCAGCTTTTCAGCTTTTGCTTTTCCCCAGCTTTTTCATGTATTGAAGGAATGCTGAGAGGTATCTGACTAACCCCTCTGATGCATAACAAACAGTGATGGAGTAAGCTGGGTTGGGTACAGGGTAGGGCTGTGATGCTTGCCTGGACTCTGTTTTGGCTTTGTGAATCTTGATTCAGCCTGGACAGCAAACAGCAAAACTGTGTTTTTAATTTCCTTGAGTGTGATATGGACCATGTCATTGTTTTATAAATGTGCCATATTCCAGAGTGAACAGCAAAATTACTGAGTGTTGGGTTATTTTGCCTCTGTCTTGGCAGCATTTTGTTTCTCTTTTTTGCAGCAGAGGGAAGGATGAGTAATGTTGGCTGTGAAGCTGGGGCAGCTATGAGTGCGATTGAGACCAGTGAAGCAGTTAAGATGCCCCCTCACAGATTTTACATATGATGTTTAGAAACTGTTACCCTGGCGACCTGGAGGGGCAGCTCTATTCCCACAAATCCCCTTAAAAATTAAACCTTAATCCATTTGAGAGGGAGAAAAACCATAACCTTCAGTGAGGATGGCTGCAAGCTGTCTGGCCTGCCAGACTCTGGTACCCTCCAAAGGGAGGGCTGGCAGAAGCACAGCTTTTCTGCTTTCCAGAGGAGATACTGCATGTCTTTCCCTCTGGGAATAACCTGGTAACTTGGGCTTTCCAGTGCACAGCGAGCTGCTGTCCAGACCCCAGAGTCCTGGTGATGTGATGGACATCAACAGCATAAGCCAAGCATTTTGCATATTTGTCCAAGCCTCTGGGCAGCCTCAAGCCAGAAGCACTCTAAGACATGCTGTCCAGGACAGGACAAACACACAGAGAGTGTTGTGTGAACTCCCCTATTAAAGAATCTGTTTTGAAAAACCTCACATGTGATAAAAAAAAAAAAAAAAAGAGAGATTGAGTGGAGTAAATTCAGCTAATTTCTTCTTTTTAAATGAAAGACACAAAGCTGAGCTATCTCTGGCTGCAGCTGGGTGAGATGTTTAATATGACACACAAATAATTTAATTTCCCTAATCTTCTAGAGTCACCTATTCAAGAGGAAGGGATGCATTCTTTCCAATTTTTGCCTCCTATCTGGGGAAAATGTGAGAGATCAGATAGCAGGGAATTTAAAAGGAAAACCTAATCTAATCCCTTGGCTGGGCAATATGGTATTTTTTCCCTAATCCCTGGATTGGTCTCCCCTTACCAACACCTCCTTAGTGCAGAAAGGAAAGTGTTGGAATGTTACTCTGCCATCAGCAGATGATAGGTTGAAGCTGTCATTTTCCTGCCCATACAATAGCTGCTTACAATTCCAGCTTCCCTTCTTTCTGAAGAAAGGCTTTGAGTTTGGTGTTTATATGAGTACCTGGTCCAGGAAACCACAGCTGCTGAGCCCTAGCGTGGGGGCTCTTCTCCTTTTGCTCAGGCTATTCCTCTGTGGGAAGAGAAGATAAGATGACTGATTTGGGCGAAGAGATGGAAGGAAGAAGGAAGCTGACCTATGGCTTTGAAAGTGCTGGCTTCATTCCTCCTCATTTCCTAACTGGCAGGGTGCTGATTTCTGTTCAGGGAGAGGTGCAGTGCAGACAGAGGCAGGGAAAGCTTCCATCATAGACTGATTATACCCCTTGTCTGACTTAGCAGAAAAAGGATCTAAATTCACTTTCTTCTTGGTGTTTGGCCTTTGTCCTAAGATTACTCAAGTGTTTTGCTTTGCAAAAATTGGACATTATCCCATTTTACACGTGAAGTGCCAAGATACCGAATGGCCTTTTCTTTCTGCCACCAGTGATGTTATTTTACTATTCTTTGAAGTTGTGCATCTTATCAGTTATAAAGATGAGCCTGACTGCCTCCTGAAGAATATGGATGTGGGTCTGCTTCATGGGTCTGCTTCTCCCATCTACTTGTGCTGGGAGCTGGAGGTGATAGAAAAGGATTTCATTATTTCAACCCAGTCAGAGTTCTGGATCCTCCAGCAGACCAAAGATAGGCATTTCCAGTGGGTCACCAGCAGTTATAAAATGAGAGAAGGAGAGGAAATGTGAAATATTGTGTTTAGAGCACACTAGGTAATACTCTATAACAAAAATTCCTCCAAGTTTGAAAGAAGCCAGTAAAGATGTGAAATACAGAGAGAAAGAAAAGAGGAAGGAAATAAGCTGGGGCAGTAAAATCACCACTCAACTTCACCTAATTTGATCCAATGGCTGAAAAAGAGACGTGGATTCCTTTCCTATAGGAGACAGCTTGCTGTCTCTAGAGGCAGTTCCCTGGCAGATTAGCTCTCCTGCCTGCATCATGAGGAGCATGACCAGAAAACACAGGGTTTTCCTGGGTTTTGCTGTGTCTGAGTTGTGCCTGGACAGCAGCTCCTGTTTCCTGCATGGTAGCCCCTTTCCCACACACTTCTACCCAAACACACAGTGGGAGCTTTTTTGTTTCTGATTCAGTCATTTTGCAGACAGTGTCACAATTTGTCAGGTGCTGAACATGATATCTGCTTGATGGAAATCTTGGCCGTATTGTGAATCAATCCTAACAGCTTCTCGCAGCAAGGTTGTAAGACAATGAGACAAATTTACTACACGGGCAGACAAAGCAGCTTCTATTATGTGTGGAACCACAAATTATCGGAGGATAAATGAAAACCAGTGAAAATATCTTCATAGTGGGTGGTTGCAGGCACAACAGTGCACAGTGGCTGACTGCAGTGAGGAAGGTGTTGGGGACAGCCAGGTGAGCCTGGAGGGCTTGTGCCTGATGTGGTTGGGCTGCGGGTGTGTGCTGAAACACTAGGAAGATATCAAAGCCGTGCTGTGAAGAGTCTGCTCAAACAGAGGCAGTGGGAAAACACATTTGTTTTTTAAAATGGTGACCTTTTGGTCATTCTAAGAAAGTTGGGCTTCAGGTAATACTTGTGAAAGTACCACAGTATATACAGTAATTTCACGATTATAAGCCACACCCTTCTCATTGAAGAATCCAGCCTACCCCAGCAGTGCGGCTTATATTCAGGTGCAGCTTATCTATGGACAAATCCCAGTGAAATGCCAACCCGGAACTGACAGCCGGCTGGGGAGGGTGCCTGGGGCTGCCTTTAAAGGCTTCTCTGGTCTATGGAAACTGTTGCAACTTGAGCACCTGACACCAATTTGTGTCTGTTACTAATTTGTTACTTTGTTACACATGGATCCTCGCTTAAAAAAAAAAAAAAATAAGTGCAGCTTATATTCAGGTGTGGCTTATATATGGACAAATCCCATGGTCTACCCGGCTACCGGGAGGTGCTGCTTATAATCAGGTACGGCTTATAATTGTGAAATTAGTGTACATTTGCTTGTAATTCCAGTCTTCTATAGTGGAGAAGGGTAGCTTAAAAGTTTGCAGTGGAATATTCCCTTTAAAGATTTTTTACATAATATTTTCCAACTGAAATATTTTTGAGATGATTCTGATTTATTTAAAAAACCTCCCATATATTTATTCATCTTCTAAGTAAAATATAGAATGACTGATATTATAATTCCTTTTCTTCATCCAGAGTTATTCTTTTCATTCTGTTTCAGAAGACAAAAGTGATTTTGTTTTGATCTGAAATATGAGAATTTTCCAATAATTGGGAATGCAAGTCAAAGTTATTTGGTAGTGTTTGTGAAACTATCTTGGCCATGATTCATTTCTTGTGTTAGAAATGTGTTGTAATAACCACATCTAGGGCTGGTCAGCCCTGTGACACTTAGCCTCTTCTGGGTTGCCAGAGGCTGAAGGAACATAGAAGATTATCTTCTGACTGCTAGCAGGAGCTTCTTGACGTCATGATTAAAATATGTTATCAGAATTATATTGGGTGGCCATCCAAAATTTTCCAGTTAAAGAGGCAGATCATTCTCCAGGGATGTGTGAATGTATATCAAGTGTATGGTTAATGGTTGTTTTTCTCCTTCTCTTTCTGGAAATGTTCTGTATCTGGGAGTCTTCCTCTACAGCTACAGGTGGAAGTAACTGGTTAGTAGAAAGCTAAGTAGTCACTTACTGGCAGCAGCTTTTGTCTTACAGAGAGGATGAAAATGATGTCTGGTGTTAGAGCTGAAAAGGTGTTGATCTGCTCTTTAGCCATTTCTGTTGCTCCTTTCTGACAGTGAAGCAATTGGATTAGCAATCGCCCTCTCTCAGGGAGGGGGCACCAGGGTGTAGTGGATCTTGGCAGGATGATGACCTCTCCCACCATGCCCTGGTTGCTGAGCACCACAGAGCTCAACAGGGCAAGAATTTTGAACTAGTCAAGTTTCCATGGGATTTGTCTCTCTGGACTGCCCAGCCGGTCTGGGCAGCAGAAAAGAAAGGAGGGTGAGCCTGAAGGGTGTTGGTAATTGCAGCCTGGAAACAAATATAAGAGGCAAAATAGCATGGCAGTGATTGTTATAGTAAATTACATCTGGACAAGGAATTGCTGAATTCTCAGCTAGAGAACAGTGTCTTCTTGCACTGGTTTTACTGTTCCAGACTTATGTCCCACAAGATTTAAGAACTTTCTTGGGAAGAGACCATGTGAATGTGCAGTTCTTGACATTAAGACTAATGTATTTCCTTCTAATGGCTCTGCTGTGATGAATCAGTGCCCACATGCATGCCTTGGGGGTTGATGTCATGCCCTGATGGCTCTGGAAAAATTGTGAGTTCTGGTATGTGTGAAGAAGTCAGTATGAGGAGAGGAGGAATTATTCCTGAAGGATAATTTCAGGCTGGGGAGCCTACGCATATTCAATGGTTGTTAGCATGTGAGAGAGGATTCTCTAGAGGACCATTTTGCCAACATAATCCTGGCTCCAAACTGACCTCTGGAAGAGCCCATCTAAATTTACTGCAGGCAGTCCATGGAAAGCAGTCTTAAGACCAGTTTTTATGTGTACCTTTCCTGCAAACAGGATGAGTAGATGTATATACTTGTTAGTGTTTGACAAATGCTTCCTAATAAAAAAAAAAAAAAAAGGCAAAACAGAATTTTCTTTGCAAAAAGGTTTTTTTGTTTGTGTAATTCTGGTTGTGTTTTTTTTTTTTTTTTTTTAGTTTTGTTGCTGTTGTTCTGGGTTTTTTTGGCAAGATATAAATCTGCTTCAAAGTGGAAGTGGTGACTTCTTTTAATGGATGCTGGCAAGTATGTCAATTTTATAAAGTGCTGCAACATCTTTAATCTCTACAGCCAAATAGAGATGTTGCCATTTTGCCTGCTGTGAACTACATCTTGAAAATGAACTGCTTTGCCAGTTGCAAGGGCAGCTGGGACCCACTTGTTCTGTGGTTTGGTTCTAGTGCAGGACATGAGAGCAAGTCTCTTGCCTCTCTAGGGCACATATGCCCAGGGGGTCGCATTCATCACATTTTCTGTGAGCTACAATAGATCACCTGGGAAATAAAATGCATGGATTGTCCATGACTGTTGGTCTCGCAGCATTGTTCTTTAATGGTTCAAAGCCAGCCCTGGTTGCCGAAAGGAGCATGTGTTAGAGGCAGCTTGGGGGGGTGTCTGTGCAATTCCTGATGTTATTCTGTGGGACAGTTCTGGTTTTGGTGAGCTTTGCTCTCAGCTTAATGTTTGTCGTTACAGTAATTTCACAACTATAAGGCGCACTGGCTTATAAGGGGCACTTGTTTTTTTGCAGTAACAATCCTCGCAACTCGCAACAAAGTAATGAATCAGGAACGGAATCTGGGGTTTACTGGCAGGTGATCAATTAGCAAACATTTTTCACAGATCGGTGTAGCCTTTAAATGCAGCCCCAGGTGCCCTCCCTGTGCCGCAGGCCCCAGCACTCCTGCCTGCTCACGCGGCTCGCGCTTCTGGGTTGGCAAATTCCTGAATTTTGTCCATCTATAAGGTGCACTGGCTTATAAGGCCCACTTCCAGGTTTCAATGAAAATTTTAGTCAAAAGGATGCACCTTATAGTAGTAAAATTACTGTACTCTAATACATTTACCTCCCCAAAATGTCACAAACAAAACCTGCAAGGGGAGGGAATGGGAACAAATAATCTTTATTGTGAATATATGACACCTCTAGCTGTTGATGATATGTTGAATGGTACCTGGGTGACTGATATTTGACCTCTTTATTAGTTTTACATTTTTTCTTCCTTTGGTTTGTTGAGAGCCTGAAAAGCTATAGATGAAAAAGGACTAAAGAAGGGTAAATCACTTCAGGCGTTCAAGGATGTTTGCAGTTATTCTTCAGGAAGAGAGATGACAGACTGTGGTTATTTGGTTTGTAAGTAGAAGAAAACATGATGAAATAAGTGAGCTCAGGGGCTTTTTCTTTACTTGCCATACATGATTGTTTTATGTGTATTTAATAGAGACTTCACTGCTGGAGCAAATCATTGAAGAGAAATATTCAGTATAATCCAAAGAAGGATTAGGCTTTTATAGAGAAATGAATTGCATTTGTAACAAGTCTGACTACTGAGTACCCACAATGTCACTGGAGCTGCTAATGATTTCTTGCTTTGGGAGCTGAGAATGTGACCTGGAGGGGCTGGAAAGGGAGTGTCTGTGCAGTGCAGCTTTACATCCTTCACTGGGTACATGCCACTGCCTATGTTTCTGTCTGCCTCATCCTAAAATACCAATATAGGTATTGGTGGGATATTGAGCAGAGTTCTCAGACTCATTGGCAGTGATTTGATCAGGCGTGTCAGCTGCTAAGGACCTAAGCAAATAGCAAAGAGGCTAATTCTGTTCCCCTATCTAAAATTCTAATCTTGTTTGTGACATCATAATTGGTTGCCATAGGAACAATTATGGTGTCATAAAAAAAGGATTAGTGACATTTTAAGCAAGGATTAAGCAGCTGGAACAAACTTTTTAATAACTCCTGCCTCCTCTGCAAGCTACTGTTTTGTGTATAAAAATATAGATCCAAATAAAGAATGATGGACTGCATGAAAGTAAATATATACTAGAGGAACTGTTATGCATCTGAAAGAATATTGCTCTAAGCTTCTGGGGTTGATCAGGATGCTGCACTGTAAAGGAAATCTCACCCATACAGAGAAATCCTGTCTCGTGAACTTTTCCAGATGTGAAGCTCCACATTTTTTTTATTTCTGAGCATCTTTTTAATGTGTATTTAAACAGGAAAAACTATGTTTACTAGAGGCTAATGTTCCACTGTAGTGAGTTTAGAAAATAAGTATGAGGGAAGCAATATGTAAAAGCTAAATGAATTTTGATGCAACTTAATATATTCATATGTGAGGGTGCTTCAAATTTTAATGTCTGTTTAGAATTGGTTTTGTTGAGAAAATCAGGATTCCTAGAGCCACCATACTTCAGTATAGATGATCTTAGCTGGTGCTATAAAAGCTGGGAGGGCTACTTAACAGAGAGCAAGTCAAGCAGACAGGATTCTTGCGCCCAACTGCTGCATTAAATGGTCAGTTCATACACGTTTTCTATGCTGCTGATTGTATGCGATTTGTAAAGCAAAGTTTTGAAAAAAAATCTGAAGTGTTTCTGCAGCATGAATGTCTGTGCTGTTTGCTTTGTCCTCTGGAGTGCTCTTGCACGTTCCCTCAGAGCCAGGCAGGCTCCATGTGGCTCCACAGTTCTCGCTGCTGTTTGAGCTCTGACTTGACCGCACTGGCAGTCATGAATTAGCAGAAGGGCCATCAACAAGAATTATTAACATATGGCAGGGGATGCAAAAGTAGTGTGAATAGCACTGGGGATGGACTCAGTGGCAAGAAACTACCAGAGGGCTTGTGTGTGGGTGTCAGTGCTTTGCTGTGTCTCCTTACACTTGCTTAACTCTTTCTGTCTCTCTCCTCCTGGCTCTTCTTGGTGCCTCTGTTATGAGCCGGAGAGGAATGACTGTTTCTGCCTGCTTGAGAGGGGAAACACAGGGCTCCTGAGACTTTCTGGGGATCCAGCTCCCTTGCTTGCTGCCATGATGTTGGTCTTGGTTGTGACTTTTAGAGCGAGGATAGCACCGTTTGGTGGTTGGTGCTGAGTCTTGGAGCAGAGCTGCTCTTGCATCCATTATTGAAGAGCATGGGAATCCTTACCAGAACACACTAGCTTGCAGACAGTGAATTGTATGCCAGGTGTTGCTGTGATGTGTTCCTGCTGGGATTGCCTTCTGCCTGGGGGTGCTGTTGGCAAATGAGGTTGGGCATCTGTGGCCCTGGACCTGCTTTTGGCCCACTATATGCTGAGCACAAGCCTCTCTTTGAAGCACTTTTTTAGGAAGTTTAGGAAGGATGTTGAGATGCTTGAGTGTGTCCAGAGGAAGGCAAAAAGGTTGGTGAGGGGCTTGGAACACAAGTCCTGTGAGGAACGACTGAGGGAACTGGGTTGTTTAGCCTGGAGAAGAAGAGACTCAGGGGTGACCTTATTACTTTCTACAGCTACCTTGGAAGGTGGTTGTGGTCGGGTGGAGGGGTCTCTTTCACCAGGCAACAACTGACAGAATGAGAGGACACAGTCTCAAGCTATGCCAAGGGAAATATAGGTTGGATATTAGAAAAGTTTTTCATGGAAATAACAATAAAGTATTGGAATGCTTTGCCTGGGGATGTGATGGAGTCACCATACCTGGATGTATTTAAAAAAAGACTGGATGTGGCACTTGGTACCATGGTTTAGTTGGGTGCTAGGGCATGGGTTGGGCTTGATGATCCTGGAGATCTCTTCCAACTTGGTCATTCTATGCTTCTGTGATTTTTGGGGAATAATGACAAACTCTGGGGACTTGTAAAACAGTTTTCAAAATCCTGTATAAGCATACATTAATCTCTGTATCATCACTGGGGTGGCAGAGGACAGGCTGTTCTCTTACCAGAGGAGATGAAAATCAAGAGTAAAGGTTAAACTATGAATTTTTCAGACATTTATAGAGGTGAAACAGTCCTTTCAGAGTACCTGCTCCAGGGACATGAGCTTGGGGCACTTAAGAGGCTTTTTCTGATTTTTAGCCAGGCTGAAGATTTTACCACAGTTATAAGGGATTTCTGTGGGTATACTGCGAGTAGGTTTGGATGCTCTTTCTTTGACTGCTGCCTTCTTAATACAGCCTTTCATTTATCTCTTCTCTCCCGAAGTCTTTGGCCTTCTTTCCTCCTGGATGTAGCAGCCCAGTGTACAGCATTTCACCTCAATCTACCCTCCAGCCCCCAGGCAAAGGATTTGCTGGCCAAGAATCCAAGCCTGCTGTTCTGCAATACTTTGGGAAGAGCAGTCTGTAACTGCCATGAGCTGTATTCTGGCTAGTCCTGCCCTCTAAGTTAGTGATACTGAAATCACCTTGAGAACAAAATTTTTAACACAATTGGAAATATTAGAAAACAGGCACTTTTTATTACAGTGCTTGATACATCCAGGGGTTTTTTTCTCTAATTGAATGTGTGTTGTGAAATTTTCCAACAGGGTGTTTATTCCACCATGATTAAACATATTCATTATAACATATTTCCTAGATAATACATGAACATCACTTTTCCCAGAATTAATTTATATGCCTCTGTCTCTTACTGGTAGTCCTCTTATGGTCCTGAAGGGTCATCTAAAGGTGGTCATATTCACTGAGAGCCCCCAATACTATGATGACTTTGCCTTGAACTTGGGCATGTGCTGTTGTTTCTTGTTGCATAACTTTGCCACAAAAGCCACTGTGTTCCCCATTATCTGTTTATTCAGTGGTTCTAGCTATGTTTATCATCCTGTGTGCACTCTTTTACATTCTTTTATCTAAATTGCTAATTAGTAGTTAAGCTCTATTTTGCAACTTCAAGGCAACTGAAAATTTTTATTCCCTGTGCAGTCTGTCAGTAGGAATATTACAGAGTAGGAGCATTGCTGCTCTGATCTGTGTAGGCAGGTTGGGGAGTTCTGTGCTCCCAAGTCCTGGAACAGTAAGTGACAGGCAGAGAGGCATGATAAGCCCAGAGAAGGGCAGACAGCTTGTGCCAACACAGACCTCTATAATTTGGGCTTTCAAGGGGAGCTAAAACTCTCTGCTGTCTGGACCTTGCTTGTTCTCTTCTGAAATGTATTACTTAGTTGAGTCTCTTACTAGAACACAGAAGTAATTCCTTGAGGAACAGCTAAGAGGGCACAAACAGTTTTCTCATCTCCTCCAGACTGAGAAGGTGTGCCCACTACAGGTGTGGAGCTTCAGGCAATTTGAGAGTGTAATGTCCAAGGAACCACTTTGTGATTTTTTTCCATCTATGCTTATCCATCAGTCTGCAAGCTTCTCCCTTCCCATACAGAGATGTGGGGCTCTGGCTGCCCTGGGAACACCTCAGCTCAGTGCCAGGCTTCCTCAAGGTTAGTTCAGGGACGTGGTGCCACCTGTATAGCAATGAGGACCTGCTGGTAGCTCAGAGGGGTGAATCTGAGACAAAGCACTGCCCTGGCTTCCTCTCAGGTGTGGTTTCCCCCCTTAAATCCCATGTGCTCCTTTGTAAAATCAGAGGCCTGTTTGTTTTCAACAGCCTGCACCAGATTCCTTCCTTCTTGGTTACAGCAAAGGCAAGGTGTGCAGCCAGAAGGGAAAGAGTTCTGTTCTAACTCCTGTGCTATAAAGCGCTGAAATAAGCATATCTCACTTATGTATGACAGTCTGTGTATGACACGTGGTCAGTGAGAGGGCACAACTGTGCCTCTGAGCTGGGGAGGAGAATTTTACTCATGAGTGATCACACACAGCTGAGAAATGGTGGAGGCATATGATAAATTGGACCTTTGGCTACCTTGCACCGGAGAACAAACAGCCTGGCTCTTCACTGAGTGCCTGCTGGGAATGGTGATGGAGGTGCCCCTTGTGACAGGAGAGCTTATGATCTGCCTCTCTATGGGTGAGGAACAGGATAGGGCTTTCCCTCCTGTCAAACAGGGTGTGAAGTACATCTCTAGACTAGCAGAACTGTTCTCAAAGTCACCTTGCCCTTGCAGAGTTCAGGTGCTGCAGGGATGGACACCAGCAGCACTTTCTGCCCCCAAGCTGAGGGTTTTCTAGAGCTGGTCCTGCCTGCCTGGGCTACAAAAATTTTCCCTGAAAGTGCAGGTCTTGTGATCTCAGGAGGCGTTAAACACAGATTAAAATGAGAGGTGTGTGAGAGCAATGGGTCTGGACGCTAATATTTACCAGAGCACAGAGGAAGTATGTGAAGCAAGGGGAATTTGTCTGTTGATACCTAGGTGAGAATTGTGAGGCAGAATGCTTCAATTATGTGGTGATATAGATGTCTCGAGTTCCCTGCTGCTTTCCAAAACACACTCATAAACCAAGCCTGTTTCACCTTCTGACACTTAAAACCTATTTCCACTTGCTATGTCCAAACCTTTCCCCTTTTCTTCCCCAGTATTTTATCTTTGCTCTAATTTAACCAGAAGATTATTAAAAGCCCCTACCCAAGCCTTGCAAACAGCTTCTTAAATTTTAGACTGTGAGTTTAGTTCACTTTAGCTGGGACTGAAGTCCTCTACCACTTGCAAGTTACTGAAAAGCCTTTCCACAGGTGATACTAATTTGCTTCCAAATGGGTAAAGACATGTTTTGGTTTATTAATAAATCTCCATATCAAAGAGAAGACCAGGCTCTTAGGCTAACCGGAAGGTCCTTGAAAGAAAGCTAGAGGCAACCAGATCCCATTAATTTCCATTAAAATCTGCTCTCCAGCTTTTTGGATTCCTCTGGAAAATTGCTGAAGGTGGTTTAATTGGATCCACCTCACAGGAGCTTCTGTGGATCAGGGTTTTGTGGCTCTAACCAGGATGTTGATGCTGTCCCTGTTTGAAATGGAGATTTCCCATGGGTGAAGCAGTAGCAGCTTATATTTCACCTAAATTTGGGCCTCATATTTGAGGGCTCCAATTTTTAGATATTTTAGAAATATTTAATAATAAATTTCATTGCAAGATATATATAAATGGGAAATTATTTCTGGCTTATTTCATTTCTGAAGTGCTGTTGTTCAGTCTTATGTGGTTTTTGATGATGGTAAATGAAAAAAGGAAAACCTTCTAACCAAACATCTCTTGAACAGAGCCCCTTTTTCATCTGAATCTGGGAACATGAAAGTACAAATTTGTCTCTTGCTGAAAAATTTCATTTCTGTTCTAATTTATAATAGCTCTCTAGGTGCTGAAACTATTTTCCTCTCTCTTCAGATTTATCCTGAGCGTTTGTTAACTGTTTGGAACTGAATGGATGTTTAAAGTACATTTTTATCTTTTCTTTCCCCCTACATGTATTCCAAAGGAAAGTCTAAGCCAGTTGCTGACCAAAATGAACCATGGAGACAGAAGTGTTAAATATGAGTCAGGCTATCTCATTTTAGTGGATGAGTCAGCTTTGGTATTAAGAAAAACACTTAAAAGATGTTTGGAAAAACTGCTGAATGGAAATATTTCAGAAGTCTCTGTCTCAGAGAGAAGATGGGAGATTTAGTTATCTCCATGCAGCAATGATCACAAAATGTTAAAAGTAGTAGAAGTGATGAGCTCATACTAAAGTGAAGGGTCTTCTTTGGGAGTATCGTGCCCAGCATCTCAAGTTGGTGATTTATGGCAGAGGAAACTTATTCAAGGGATGCAAACCCAGGTCACTGAGACTCTTGATTTACTAGGCACAGGTACCAGGAACATGTGGGTGATGGGATTCTAGGGAAGGAGAGAGACTGATCTACTCTGAGCTGGCTTAGAGGCCTTTGGAGCTGGGCTTGAGGCAGTGGAGGTTGTTGTTGCCCTTGGCTGGAGAAGCTAGGAGAGCTGAAGGACGTGGGATGCTGTGACCAATTTCTGAGGAGGGGACTTCTTTGTGTGTGTGCTGCAGCTCAGCCATTTTGGTAAGAAGGTAGCAGGTGTTAAGGGGAAAGGAACATTTAGAGACTGGAAAGATTGAAGAGTTGGCAGACATCTGTGAAAGGTTTTTCCTCTCAGGATTTGTTATACCTGCTTCCTGTGTTTCACAGCATTACTTTTTTGAAAAAAAGATGATCAGCCCAAAGGGATAATCTTCAGCTGGAAAACACCAGCAGAGCAGGTGATATGTGACACATAACAAATAAAAATAAAATAATAAATGAACCAGCTAAAAAGCTATCCAATTCCCAATAAAAAGAACATATTGACAAAAAGCTTAAGAGTTGCCATTAGTATGGGATGGACTATAGCTGTGTACTGTAAATGAAGTAAATTTGTTCCTGAATTCACTCTGACTTTAAGAGCTTTGCTTACAGCCAGACAAAATGTTTATTTGAAGAACACAGTAGCTTCTTACTCATGTGTAAAGATGTACCAGCAAACTGTGGTAATGTATTATTATTATACTTCATCACAGGGTAAGGGTTATTATGTGCTCTGCCTGGCTTTGTTACTTGTTATGAAAGGCTACAGTACTCAGAGATTTTAGAAAGCCACAGTGGTTATCTGCTTGAAGCAAAAGCAAGGGATTCTTTATTTACTGCTCTAACTCTTGATGCTCATCCCTAGATGCGAAGTAAAACTTCAGCAGGACCTGGAAATTGCATGGGTTTTGTTTACTCTGCGTTTATGTGCTGTCCTGATGTTTAAACATTGTCAGCTCCTCCACGGAAGAATATAAGCAGAAGAGGTTATTTTTTTCCCCCATTTTGTAAGTAGCTACTCATGTTTTCACCTAAATAAAAAAAATGGGAAGGGCACTGAAGACTACTCATATGACAATTGTTCCACTGACCTCTCAGGAACCACCTCTTTCCTCCTTCTCTCCCTCATCTCTCTGGGGCACTCACAGGGTACTCCTCATGCCTCCCTGGAACGACTGCTTTCTTGTCTTCTTGCTGGGCAGCTCCATAGGTTGACAAGAAAATCAGACACTAGGTGCTGGGGGCAGGAGACAGCAGAACTTCTCAGTAATGTGGGACCGGTGGAAAGACAGACATCCTTGGAATACACGAAGGTTGGGAGCTTCCATGTGTGCTTGTGCATGTGTGTCTGTGTGGTCCAGGTTGTCATGTGCGTATTTATATCTCTGTGGGCCATCTAAGTGACCCAAGTTAGTTGCAATGTGTGTGTCAGCATGTCTGTGTGTGTACAATAGCAAGGTCATGCAAGTAAAGAAACAAAGGTGCTCTTTAAGGGGCTCACCCTGTTGGTTTCTGTCACGGCAATTTGAGTGGAGAGCTAAAAAGCGATTTTCTCCTTAAATGTCACTGAGAACCAAGTGGTTTTAGATGGCTGGTGTGGACCACTTGAAGTTCTGGGATCTGACAGAGGGTTTTGCAGATGCTAAATGATGTTATGCTCTTAATAACTTCTTGTGAATTCATGACTTAAGTGCAAGAATTTTTAGAGGGGTTTTGTGGAGGGTAAGAGGACCGAAACTTGACCTGCCTTCAGAATAAAGCTTGCTTGATGCTCCTTATCTGTGCAGTTTTCATTGCTCCTGCAGTCAGGGTGTGATGTTCTAAATGTGGCAGGCATGCTCTGCTGCCTGCTCTGGCAGCAGGCACAGAAAGCCCGGCCACCTTCAGGATGCAGTGGCACTTAAGAAACCTTTCTGCTATACGTGCCCCTTTGCTTACCTGAGTGGATAGACTGAGCACTCATCCCTAGTGGTTATCCCTCCCCTTGGTCTCCAGTGAGTGGAATTCTTATGGGATCCTCTAGAGTTGGCTTTCCTATTATTCTCCTATTTGTTTAAATTACCCTGGCTTTGAGAGCTATAAAATTAGCCGTTTCAGAACCTCTCCATTTTATTTGTAACTTTTCATGGTCAAGATGTTTCTCGATGTGAATGCACACAAATCACAGTGATTTGGAGGACAGGATGATGTGTTTGCAACAGCCTCTGTACAGACTGCATTAAATATAGAATAATTTAGGACAATGGAATCCCAATTATTAGTTCCTAGCTTTCACTAGTGAATCATAATGTGTGTAGATCTTCATAAATCTTACTTAGTTTATAACTTCACTTGCTCCTTTGAAAGAGGCAGCCCTGCAGAAGGCCCTGAGTATTGCAACCCCCTTTGCACTGTTTTCTCAGCTGTTGAGCCCTCATGATGTACAGTGGTTTTCTAACCCATCAGCTCTCTAGTTTCTACTTCTCTTATTCTAACTCTTAGACTTTGTTCAGTAGTATTTATCTGAGTATTTTCCTGTCTCTGTCCAGCAGCATCCTTTATTGAAAATAAAGATGGACTTGGTATGAAAGCCTGTAGGATTAATTTGTTCAGTTTTTTGCTTATCTCATGTCTAATTTGGTATCTGTTGGAGCAGACAGAATGACTCCCTGTGATTTCTTCTCTGGCTACCCTGGGCTCCACTGTCCAAATGTGATTTTGAGACATATTTTCTTGATTATTAAACAGGTGTAGATAGCTGTATGAGCTGCTGTAGCTGTGTCCAAGACTCTGCATCTTAATTTTGTGTCTACTGTACTTATTTATCAAGTTTCATTGATTTTTTTGGGGGTCTTTTTTTGGTCATTTTTGACAAGACATGGCTTAGTAGAATATAAAGGGCTACTACATTTTATTTCCGTTTCATTGAATGTAATACAATTTTTCTGAGTTATAGTGATCTACCAAGATAAGTATGTAAGCACTCAGTGTTTATATTTTGCAAGCTGGGGAGAGTCTAATGCTATCTAGCAGGAAATCAG
>VRYO01000369.1:7607541-7620500 GCA_009812075.1 Sialia sialis
GCTTATAATCAGGTGCGGCTTATAATCGTGAAATTACTGTGACTGAATATAATAGAGCAAAGTAATGTTTGTTTTTTTTATAATACTTAAAAAAATCTTATTTCATGGTTATGAATTTTGAGCCCTAAATTTAACCTTCTGATGGTATTGGCTATGAATATATCTTTGAAATTTAATAGCTAGCTAACAGTGAAATTTTTGGTAAATCCTTGCAAGGTATGGCTTTTCCCCCCGCCCCCAGTTGTTTACAGTGCCATAAAGTGAGTGTATCTCCTGTTCAGATTTCTTGTTGTGGTACAAGATGAGGAAATTTTTGGTGGCTAGGCCTATATGCTTTTCTTTAAGTGTGCTGGGACTAGAAAACCTGTTGTCATTCACCCCTGAAAGCATGCACATCTTCCTGGGAGTTGGGCTGCGGCAGGGCTGCTGCTGGAAGTACTGGGTGTTCCAGATGCAGTGTGGTGCAGAGCAAGATCAGCAAGATGTTTTTGTTTTATTTTCTCCTTTGACATCTAATGCTGAAATGCTGTTAGAGACATCAACCAGCTGATTTTGAAACTGTGGTGTACTTAACCCTCCTGTCCCCAAACATAGAACTCCTCCCCCTTCTCTGAATCCCAGATCTCCAGCTCTGTGTCAGGCCTTGATTGATCACAAACTTCCTGAAATAGGGAGAAGGCTCAAGGAGGATGTTAAATTTGGATATTCAAAGATGTTAATTGCAATAGACCCAATTTCCTGATGAGCACTCTTCTCCACAGAGAAGTCATCTCATCACTGTAGAAACGCCACCATGATTAGCAGGAGCCGAAGCACTTACTGGCAGCTCATGGCAGAGGCCTATGTTAGTGTGCGTCCAGATATTGTATCTCCTTCTCTCACAGGGGTGGCATCCTCATGCTCAAGGATGAGGAGTCTTGGATCAAGTGCTGCCTCTCTGTTACTGCTGGTGTTTCAGTTATTCTCTGAATAGTGAACGTGTGGTTCTTTTGTCCAGTTATCCAGACTCAGAAACAGAGTGATTCAATGTCTTTTTAGGTAAAGTAGTCCAGCAACTTTCCACAGTGTTTAAAATTCAACCCACTACAAACAAAAACTCCAGAAAAGTGAAGAGGGCAACCTTTCCCTTATGTCTCTTCTCCCTAGCTCTGTTTCCCTCTGGTGTTTCATGTGCAAGGCTTATGCTGCAAATGTGGATGCTGAGAAGATAAATGCTGTGTGCTTGGCCTCTGAGTGAGGAATAAAATTAATCCAGCTCCTGTTATCCAGCAAGCAGACTAGTGCAGGGCAAATCAGAAACCTGTTCTGTGGGAGAAGGTGACTGGAAGGGTTGCACTGCAATTATGGAAGAGTCTTTTACCTGAGATGAGTTTAATTTTTCTTGTAGACCTCCAGCAGGGTCACTTAGTTATGCACATCCCAAATAGCTTAGACTTGGAAGTCTTTGGTCAGGAAAGACTGTAATGTTGGAGTAGAAGTGATGCACATGAACTACAGTTGTGTTTATCAAAGAAACGGCAAAAGCACAGAAAGCAAAGCCATTTGCCTGGCTCCAGGTGTTTCCAGCATTTTGCCAGTGGATATGAAATGAAGACATAGAATTATGCTTCAGAAATGGGCACTGTTTCTTAATCAGTGCACAAGTGTGACAGAAGACTATTTTAAGAGAATCTACATTTGGTACAAAGGATGCAGATTCTCTCATTTAATCTGATCTATGCATTCCTGCTTCAACCTTCTCCTCAGCTATTTTCCCAACTCCCGCCTGGTGCTGCCAGAATTAGAAGTCTGTCCCTATTCCTACCTAGGTGACCCACGGCTCAGCAGGCCCCTTGCCTTTCCAAGGCCCTTTCTGCTTCAGGCAGACAGCTTTTCCTACACATATCCCTGAATGTCAGGAACATGTTCTCTGCTTCCACCACGTCCTCCTTCTGCGTGTTCCTCCCACTTCTCCCCACCAGTTGCTGGTTATGGAAAAGGAACAAAAGCAAACATGAGTGAATGTGCAGAACTCTGTACAGTGGCAGAGGTACCAATCTGAGCAAACCCCCAGATTTAGCAAAAGCCTTCTTTCCCCTGTAGTGCTAGTGCTGCTTTGCAGCTCGTGGCCCTTCCTGTGCTGGCACAGATACTGAGACCCAGGGGCTGGAAGGGCTCTTTTCTTGTTTTGTCTCAGCCTCCTGTTTTATGCCCAATGGCCACCCAAGCACCACTGCCTGCAGAGCATCCATAGCGTGGTGGGAAATGAGGTTTCCTGATGAGAAACTTTTGTTGCCTGAAACGTCTTAGAGCAGGGGTAAATAGTGACATAAAATGTCTTTTCTTGCATGGGACAAAATTTTGCCATTCAGAGGAACCAGTAGGTTCCTAAACCAGCCCATGGCACGCCATGACTGTGGTCTGCACACAGCATGTGGGTCACAGCCAGATCCCTGTGCACCTATGAAGGCCTCTCCCCACCATGTTGGTCGTGGCTGATTTTCTGTGCATGACAAACCTCATCTTTGCTAAAGGCTGTGCTGGTGGAAGAGGAGACCTACCTTAGACCTTCTTGTCCTAGTGTCTTCAAACCCCAGCTCAAAATAATTGAGAGAAACCAGAAGTGTAAGTAAAAGTTGAACTAATTTGGGTGGGTTTTGACTGACTCTGTCATCCCAGGATGGGGGAGTGCAAGAACTGTAGGAAGAAAGTTGGATGAGAGAGGGTGATTGGGTGAGAATTTCAAATATGCGCAGGAGTATGTGCCTTAATGCATTGAGTGTGTTGGAGGTGAGGAACTAGAAAAAGAGAAGTTATCTTAATAAGTCTGAGTCATTGAGTGAGTGGGGGTGGTGGCAAAGAAGTTTTAGAGGCAGGGATTTGTAAACTGAGGAGGACACTGGAAACTTTGCATGGGCTTGAACTCTGGAGGGGAAAGGAATGAAAACTGCTGTTACCAAGCTCTTGTGAAGATGTTTTTGAGCTCTTTGCTTCATAGCCTGGGGCTCTGGTTGGATAATTGACCTCAATATGTAGATGAACCAAAACTTGTAGAAGTGTAAAGACTTGTGACCAGGATCTATTTTGGATTTGATGTGGGTGTAGCCCCAGCTGGGGTTTTGCACTGCCCAAGGTGAATTCTTTCAATAAATATCTATTTAATTCCTTTTGCTCTGTCTAGTCTCTGTTTCAGGTCAGCCTTTCCAGGCATCAGTTCCCACCTATTTCTTTACAGTGTTTACCTTGTGAAATTTGTGAAAATAGAGCATGCAAACCTTCTGAGGGACTGGAAGTCTAATCTTAAGTACGGTTAACGTCATGAATAAGTCTTGTATAATTTTCCTCTCAGCCCCTAGACTACCCCTTCCTAGTTCAGGTGCAAACTCAGAGGAGGCTTCAGTTGAAATAGTTTCAGCTGCATTTATTTCTAAGGTTTTTCAGCTATGAATCTCTGAGCAAAACTAGAGGTAGGAGACTCATGGGGATTGAAGAAGAAATAGCCCCCACAATGCTTTACTGCTGATCTGTGCACTCTGACAGCCCAGAATATATTTTACATAAGAGCGGGTAGCAAAGCCACTTGAGATTCCCATATACACCTCTTCAAAAAAAGCAGCCCCCACAGAGAAATGAAAAAAGCAAAGTAGAGAGAGAGAAGAAACTAAGGTTGAATTTAAAAACCGCTTTCCTGAAGAATAAAGACCACGTTTATCACATAAAATAGACTTCTGACATGGGGCAGATTCATTTAAAGTAGAAATTTGCAACACCTTCATCCAGAATATGGATGAACCTTAGCTCAATTTAGTGTTATTTTATTCACTTGTCTCTTTTTTTCTACTTGTGGGCCTGACCACACATGCATAAATATTCCCAGAGATGGCTGCTTGAGTGCTGTTTCCAGCACTCTTCTAAGGAGTAAGAAGTAGTGGCCATGCCAGAAGGATCCAGATCGTAAGAGATTCTAGTCTGTCAGAGTACAGACTAGTGGGGGTAAAGTTAGCCAAGTTGCATATGTGAAACTTCATCTGAATTATACCTGAACTTTGCACTTAAAATTTAGGGCTGCTAATTTAAAAAGGTGTATTTCTGAAAGAGTCTGGAGGGAAGCCTATCTCCATTCCTAATAAATACAGGTATAAGCTCATCCATGTGTGCTGGGCAAGCAGGGGACCAGTGCAAAGCACAGCAATAGGACAGATAATTGTAAACCACACTGTAACAGTGACTGTTTCCCTGGCAATTATTTGCCACAGTTGCTGGGTCTTTCAGCTAAGCTCAGACAGACTAAATCTTGAATTAGGTAGAAATCAGTAGTCCAACTGCTTTCAAATTTGTGCTTTTATCCACTGGAGACAAGCTGAGCAATGCAAAGTCTTCCATGGGGACTATGATTCATATGCCAGTGAACAGCTGCTGAAGATCCCTAGGTATGCCCAAATGATTGCGAAACTGATACTTCTGCTATGGTGTGAGGTTATTTTGTTGTGGTGTGGATGAAAGATTAACTAGATATTAATATCAGGTAAATAGGGTCCTCATTTGCTTGCCTGCTGTGGTGCTACATGCAGCAGGAATTCAGGGTCTTGAAAATTCCCTTTTGCCTGTTGTTTTCCATCTTGGCAGTATTAATTTTCTAGGTATTTACTTCCATGCAAATGAGTGAGATAGCACTGCTCTTTCTCTGAACGTTTGTTACACTAAAAATTATGAGGGAGCAACTTTGGAATCTCTGAATTTAGCATATACGTGCATATATATGTATATATGTATTCCTCCTGAGATGGAAAGCATGGCTAGAAAATTAGACATGCATATGCCATGTGGCTTTACTCTTTTATCCAGCATCTCCTGGCACTTTTTTGTCTCTGATACAAGAAAATACATGAAGAAAAAAATGTGGTGTCTCTGAGTGGGAGTTATCACCTTCTATGTGTTTGCTTAAGACCAGATGAAACAAGGTTTGCTTGTGACATATGTAATTCTGGCCTAGACCTCTGCTCAATAGAATGGAGAAATCTTGCTTCATGTTATAAAGCTCTAGGCCACTGTAAACATCTGGTCTTCTTGGTGTTTCTCATATGTTTAGCCTCCTTTGCTTTCTGTTTTCAGCTTTCATCTCTGAAACACTTTTTCAGGGCTGTCCCCTCACTAATGGCATGAAAATTACATTGCTGATGTAGAGTGAAGTTGATATCAAAGCTGTTAATAGGGACTGTTGGAGAAGGGAGCTGTCATTGGAAGTGTTGGAAAGTTTCATCTAACATAGCTGGAATTAGGTGTCTCTGTTATCATAGCATAGGTTTAGCTGCGTTATCTTACCTGGTACTTTCTGCCTTGCCTCTGACTCCTCTCTGGAGAAATCCAGAGAACATCAGGCCTAATGCATCCCTTTTCATCACAGTGACTGTTTCTGCCAAATTATGGATATTGGACTTGGAAAGCTCATAGGAGCTGTGGAGAAAGTAAGACAGGAGGAAAGGATGATTATTAGATGTCTTATATTTTTGATCTCTTTTTCAGAGAGGGAGGAAGGGGTAAAGGGAGGAGAAGGACAGAGCAGCCATAAAGGAGAGTTCTGATGCTGGTTTATTTAACAAGCAAAACACACAAAGATTAGGGTTCCTATGGCAACTAGCTACCAGCAGAAGTGCCTCAAGGATTTGGGGAGGAGTGGGGAGAATGATGGAATGGTTAAGCACAAGGTTTTAACATCTTGGATTAAAGAAACCTTTTCCCAGCTGCAGCAGCATTCTCAGCTTATTTGCTGAACAGCAACATTTATGTATGAAAATGCCCTCAGCACCAGAGGCAGAGGACATGTCCTCCATGTTAGTTGAGTAAGGCAGGAATTGTTTTATTGACAGTTCTGTCATGTTCCCCCTCTGAGGAGTCTGAAGGAGGGGAGAGGAAGATGCAGATGATGAGGGGAAGATGGAGGGACATTAGAAGCTGAGTGGCAAGTGCAGAAGAGACACAAGTGAAGGCTTGATATCTAGCTCTGTCCCTTATTCTGCAAGGCCGTAGGAGCCACATCCCTTCTCCTAGATGTGAGAAAGGTTGTAGAACAACTTTATTCTCGGGTCTTCAGACAATGCCATTTCAGTAAAATCTGAGAGGATGAGTACAAGCAGCAGAAATGTTTAAAATGTCAGTTTAATCTGACTTTTTTTTCTTTTTTTTAAATTATTTTCCCCAGCGCTGTAGTAACTCCAAGAGCCTGGGTGTTTGTATTTTTCTCTGCTTGATGCCAGACCTCTTGCTGAGAACAGCATCTCTCACCAGGTATTGTGGTTTTTTTTCAGTTGGATTTGAAATGCCAAATCATGTAGTCATTTGAATCTGGGAGTAAGGGGAGGATGAAGAAGGTTAAGTATAACTTCTGTTTAAATTGGCACAGTACAAAAAAGAATTGTCTTTATACAACCTCAATTGTTTGTATTGAAGGTCCTACCCCATGGTTCCCTGATCACCCCTAACCCTGGGAAGTTGATTGAGTGATTTTCTTATTTAGGTTTTGTCTGTTGATCACACATGTTGTGGTGTTTTTTTGGTTTTTCTTTTTTCTTTTTTCCTTTCTTATTATTAATAGCTTATTATAATCATGCCACTCTGTCTACTAAAAAAATCCCCTACACCTCACACTGAGAAAGAATTGCTTTTGTCCTCTAGCATCTGGTGGCTGGCATATCTCTCATTAGAGCTTGTGTTACAGCTGAGCAGTGGATGCAGGGAAGTGTGCCCTGCTCATCCTGGGTTGTGCATACACGGACATCTACCAGATCGTGCTGGCAAGGGTGAGAGAGAGTTTGTCAATCAATCTGCAGGTGAAATCTGAAATCAGGCTAATTTCAGTGTTCATGGAGTAAATAGCAAGTGGTGAACTTGTCTCACCAGAGCTGCTGTTTGAGTTGTGTGATACAGTTAATGAACATGGGCTATCCTAGGATTAAATCATTACATTTTAGGAGAGCATTTGCACTGCTTGTGGTAGGAGACTATATGTATCAAGAACGAGATCTGTGTGGGGCTTATAGACAGATAAATAGCACAGGAGGATGAAGGGCCTTTATTCTGATCAGAAGAAGGTCCAAATTTTTAATAGGTCATAGCTGTTAATAGGAGGAACAATACCACTACTGTTATAAATGGAGAGGATGGATGGGGAAGGCAAGATTTAGGAGATGGGAAATGTGCAGTAACATGATGAAGGGAGATAGGCTGATATAAGAACCTGAATAGAATTCAGGAAAATGAAATACGGTGAGGAGGTTTGAAACTGGGGCAGGAGGAGAAAGGCACAATGGATGGTGTGTGGGTAGGAATGAAGTGTGGGAGTAGGAACTGAGCAGGATAAAAGGGGAAGAGAGGAACAGTTAGTGGAGAAAAGGAACAGGGCAAGGAAGGTAGAGATTTGAAAGGCAAATGGGGAGGGAGGAGAAGGTGGAAGAAGGAGGGCAAGCAAAGAACTTAAGTGTAAGGAGGGGCACTGAATTAGAGAGCTGTGGGGGATGGATCTAAAAGGTGAGAGCAGGGAAAGGAGGAGAAAATGTTCTATTACTGAGGGGGAAAGCCAAGGGTTTGAGAGACAATGAGTATTAATTTTAAAGGGGAGAGGCGCTGGGGTGGGGGAAACCAAAAACCTCGGAAAAAAATATACAGCTATAAAACAAACAACAACAAAAAGGTGAGAAAATAAAAGGAGAAGGGCAAAAAAAGAAAGAACCCCCAAGAGTGACAGTGTGTTGCTTTGCAGGCACAGCACCCTCAGAAACTCCTCAGATACACATGTTCCTGTGACCTCCCCTGTAACCTTATCTTTGTGTTTCCCCTGACCTCCCTGATGGAAGTGGGCAGCCTTTGCCAAAGGAAATGAAATCTCTACAGCTACAGGGGTATGACTGTCTAGGTGACCTAACAAAAATGCTCTCCACTCTGCCTCTGCCCTGTATATTTGCTACACAAATTTAGGGTGATGACACAGTTTTATTCCAGTTTCTAATACCTTCCTGCTGTTCAGAAAATACCCTTAGAGTATGTAGCATTGGGTAGCATGCATGTTTTTGAGTAACTTATGTAATAAAGATTTTATTTCAGTGATAGGAGCAAATGCTGTCCTCGAGAAGCAGATGTGATCTGTGTATCTTGAGTGGCTGACAGATGGAACTGTACAGTGCAAATAATGCTCAGAATTGTCCTGTCATCAATGCCTGAACTATCTTTAAAGGGAGCCTGCTGTCACTCTCTTGAATATCTGCTCTGCCCTGAAATAGTCATGATAATTTGTGACAGGCAGAGTTACAGGGAAATTGCTGTTACTTGAGCTGCCCAGGAGGATGCATGGGATTCTCCTGCAAATTTGCAAGATTTGTTCTTGCAGCAAGAGGCGTGCCTAGAAATGCTACCACTTCTAAGCCAGATTTCCAAGTACCTTGTGCTCTGAATGAAATCATGAGCACAGCCTGTGGCACATTTGTTCTGGTCTGCCTGCAAACCAGAGTTTTAAGGGAAGCTGGGATGCCTATCCCAGGCACTCACTTGTGGCCAAAGGCTGTCAGAGAGGGAAGTGCCAAACACATGCTCCGATTTGTAAGCACCATGAAAGAATTGTTCTAGAGGGAGTTGCAGCCACTCAACCGTTCTTCCTATCAGGCCTTTTACAAATTTTTCATTTACAGTCAAAGACTGAGTCTACAGAGTAAGTGGTGGATGGAGTGAGGCCCCAGGGATATTCAGTAAGACCGACTCTGTCAGGCTGAGCTCTCTGTGTGGAATTTAATAATGGCATGATGATGTTTCTAAGCAAGGCTTCACTTTCCCAGGCTTAGTTTCAGCTTCCCTAATAGCTCACCTTGCCTCTTTTGAGCTCCAATTAGATTTCCTTTCACAATTGTCACCATCATGAGCATCATTCCTTTGACTTGTGTTTTCATTGGGAAATTACTTTTTCCTTTCATCTGGAAATTTTCCACTCGTGTTTCCTCTGTATACTCTACACTAGAATTCTCCATTTGTAGTAACATCTGGGTGTTCAGCCCACTTTTCAAGTAAGATAGGTTGCTATACTAAAATTGCATTTAAATGCAGAATTTCAGTGGTAGGCTGAATATAGGTGGAAATCAATAACATCTTTAGCGAATGTACAGAAAAATGCTTTTCTGCCTATGTGAGGGGTACAGGCATGTGAGCCTGTCAAAAAAACCCCAAATCTTCTGTAATTTTTGAAAGCATGGGGGGGAAACACAGGCGCGTAAAACCAAAATAAGTGTGGAGCAATAAGGAATTGGATGTGACTATGCTGATCATACTGAGTACTGTTTCTATAATTGCAGGTAACCATAATTGAAAAGTCTGGATTTATAGAGGAAAAAAATTCTAAATTTTCTTGTACCTAAATTTTTAAGGAACTCTCATATCCCTGTAATAAAATTAAGCCCTCTAGCACAGTATTTGAAAAACTCTCCAGTGCTGCAAGGAACCATCAAGTGAGATGTCAGACATTGCCAGCTTCCTGATTCCCTGCTGGAGGGGGAATTTGGTAGTGAAAATACCCAGGTGAACTTGAAGAAATACACAGGGCCATCTGCTGTAAGGAAAGGTGGGAAAATCTCCAAGGTTTCTGCTAACCTGAGCTTGTGGGGAAAGGCTTTGCTGATCTCAGGGTGGTGATTACTTTAGTCACAAGTGTGTGAGACACCAGTCAAGTAGCTGAAGGGTTTGATCATGTGGTTAATAGTGCTAGTGCTCAGATAGGGGATATTTGTTGTTAGGAGGTCAATCAGTACAGAAATTTAAGGAATGCAAGATGTTATTTCTAGTTCAACATCCTCTACATCTATTAAATTAAGCCAAGATTTAGAAAGAATATATAATTATATATAATAATTACAATACATAAAGCATAATTTGCTCTCTTACGCAATCTCAAAATAATAGCATAATCTATTGTGACTTCAAGTACTGATCCCTGCTAAATTGTCTCCCACACTTTTGGTGATGTTAACTGATTTATGCAAGGGTAACCAAGATGGGAAAGATCAGTTGTTCTCCAGCTGATCCATGTCTTTCTGTTACTATAAAGGCTACCTGCATCTTTTCTTCTGTGAGTTTTATCTGTCCCCAACTGATATTAGTGCATCTAATGTAAAACCTCTATCAACTTTATTGTAAGTGCTGCTAATTTGTGTTGAACCAGCAGTCTTGTTTTGGTAAATTCTCTTGTTTCTTTTGGACATTAAGTAGGTAAATCTTCCGTTTTTGTGGGTACTTTTTTGTCTCCTGAGAGGAAAATCTCTTTAAATGTTTTTATTCTTTATTTCATCCATAGAGTGTTTGCCCTCCTGCACTGACTAGGTAAGCAATTTTATTAAAGGGACGGGTTTTATTCTTTTGCTCCTGATGCAGCTTTTCTTGGTAGCTTCAAGCTACAAGTTTAAGATGAATCTTCCACCTTATGTAGATTTCTGGAGCTTTGCTAAAAAAAGTCCTCTTTCTACTTCGCAAAGTTGTGTGTCTTTGTACCACTGTTCTTGCTGAGTGTGGGCTGTCTGTCACAAAGCTCCGTGGAGGCTTGGCTTAGGTTCTCTTCTTTTTTCCCCTTCTCTGAGGTCAGAGAAACTGCTATTGTGTTGTGACTGGACACTCACTGTGTGTGAGAATACACAGCGCCAGATTTTCTTTATTTTGATAATTGATTGAGGATTAGGACAAACAGGTGTTTATTTTCACGCTGCTTTACTCCTGGAGTCTAAAATGGCCTTCAGAAAGAAAATGAGCGAGTCCTGAGGGCATTTATGAGTTCATCAGCTCTGAAATGGGAGGTGGCTACTGCAAGGACAAAAGCAGTGCTGATACCTTGGCATGTGCTGGAGAAAATACTTTCTTGCAGCTGCTTTCCTCAGCAGGAGAAATTTTAAACTGCTCCTTGCGTCCTTTGTACTGATGAAGCTTAGTGAGTGAGAGCTGAGCCTATATTGGTGTTTTGTAGATGGAAGGCACTGAGAAGTTCCCAAAATAAAAATTCTGTGTTAGGGAGAAAAAACATTGATTTAGTTGGCAAAGTCCACCTGGATACAATGAATAAGACAGAAGGAGATAAACATCTGGTCCAATTTGGGAGCAGGTGATTTTGGAGCCTACAGCATGTTGGGGTAGCTTTTTGCTCAAGGAGGAGAGCATGCCCTGAGAGGCATGGCTGAGAAGTGGGGTAAGCTGGGCAGGGGGTTGAATCTGCTGAGAGTCTGGGTGAATCCTGCAGGATTTCTGTACAGGAAACAGCTCTGGGGAGGGTCAACAGCAAGCAGGTGTTGACCAAAGGGGAACTGCATGAAGTATCATGCCTCCTTTGGTGGTGGGCCAAGCTAGATTAAGGTTTTCCTGGCTGCAAGCCTACCTCTGGCAGATCTGGTGAGGGATAGGTCAGCAGGTTGCCCCAGAATTGTCCAGAACCAAGCAGACATGAGGCTCGAGGCTTTGCTGCTGAGTCAGTGCCTGAGGCAGCCTGAGCCTCCTGCCAGCTATGATTCCCCTGCACTCAGGACTGACAGCCTTCACCCTCGGAGCTCAGAGCATGAGCACTCGAGCTTTGCAGAGCTACCTGGGGCTTACTGCATCTGGGAGGTTTGTGTTCTCCTCTGCCTTGCTCCCACACGCTGTACTCAGCAGAGACCTGTTCATTTTCAGCCCCATTGACCAAGACCCCATCAGTAGATAAATATTTGGAGCTTCACAGTTGCTGGGGGTGGGGGGATGGGAGGGGAAAAAGAAAAGGTAAAGGCTTTTAAACGCTGCTTTGCAAACTGTGCCAATGGTTTCACAAAGAGAGTATTTTTAGCATGTCATACAAATATAAAGCACCACTCTTATTTTTATCCCTTCAATCTCTGCAAAATTAATTGAAGGCATTTTACCTTGCTTTCTTTTTCTTCCCTGACTTTGAGAAACTAGCTAAGTTTACCCAGGAGGGAAGGCATCATCAGATGTAGGCATACACTGGCCATGTTGTGTGTCTATTTATAGCAAGTGTATGTCAAACCACCTTGTCATTCTTTTCTTAGCATCAGCTGGAAGAGCACAGCTATCAATTATCTGTGAAGCTAATGATAATAGAAGGCAAGCTATGTAAAGCAGGTGCTCAGAGATGAGAGAAAAGGGGGAGGTAGGTGACAGGAGGGGAGAATGAGGTTTTAGGAATTGAAAAAAAAATCCCTTTGCTCAGCCTGAAAACCCTTATTATCTGTAATAATTAGTAATAACAGGGGTGCCTGTACAAAGTCATTGTGAGTGCTTTCAGCTGGTATGCCCCTCTCAAGCATTATTTCCCTCATTTATTTTTATTGTGTTGGCAATCAAGGGCAGTGGGTTTTTTCTTCCTTTTTTTATTTCTTTCTCTCCTTTTTCTCTTGTTGTTCTTTGTTTTTCCTCCTCTACTCACTTTGCTTTTTATAGATCTTAAGCTGAGTGTTCTGCTTTCCCCCACTCTGTCCTGGGTTCTGATATTTGGGTTGCTAATAGCAGGTTCTAGTTTCTCAGTTTCTAGTAAAAAACGGAGCCTCTGGTATTTCTCACGCTGGGAGATTGCACAGACACGTTTGTTTCCTCTTTTGTTTCCGTTTCAGAGAGGATTTTGCCTGTAAGGACTCGGGAGAGAGAAGGGAGGAAGGGAAGGGATGTATTCCACTCGCTGCCAGTGACAAAGCTGATTGTCAGCTAATTTATCAGCCTTTTTAATGGCTTGTCTTTGCTGCTTTCATCTCTAAGTGCAGGAGAACAGGACAGTGTGAACTCTGCTCTTGACAGCAGCTCAAGCTCTAACACCATCTGCCACCTAATCCACTTCTAAGGAAGGGGGCTGACATTTGTGTGCACACATGCCCTCCCCACCTTGCCGTACATAATTTCACCAGACTCGTACTGATCAGCTCACAAGCAACATTTCTTTTCCAGGAATTGGCCTTTGATATTACAGTAATTTCACTATT
>VRYO01000369.1:7621500-7641294 GCA_009812075.1 Sialia sialis
TTTTTTTTTTTTAATTTTCCTGGAAGTTATGAGTGAGAGATACATGGATTTCTTTTGCAAAAGCAGCAGGAGACAGAACAGGTGTAAAATGTCTGTGTCAGGCTCCTTGGATAGCTGGTAAGTGGGTTCTTGCAGGAACTGTTGAGTTTTAAGCTTGAAAAGCTTCATGACATAATGCTTAGTGACATAATGGCCAATCTTGTCCACAAGCACTGAAGGTGTTTCAAGATTTTGTAACTCCTTTCTCTAATCCTTGAGGAAAGACAGTTCTCATCACACATGATGCTCTGGTGCATATGCTGGTGTTTTTAGATGAACTGCATTCTGCACAATTCACTGATTGTACCAGATCATGTTTGCTCCTGGCGTTCAGTACTGTGCACGTTCAGTGCTGTGGAAAATGGCTTGAGAATTGAGATGGAAAGACATGAGAGGCTTTGGAAATGATAGTGAAGGAGGGAAAAGTATGCATTCAGAAAAACCAGGTGTTTGACTTGCAGTGATCTGTTATGTCATTGTTCTGGGCTACTTAATGAATGTCTGAATTAACTTCTGGCAAAATGTATCTGGGTGGTTGCACCTGAGTGTTGGGATAACTTCCTTCTGAGTACTCACACATAACCCTTTCTTCCCCCTTTGAAAGAGTCTCTATTGTAGAAAAATTGGTCTTTTTCTTGGCTGAGGAGGAAGGAATAGTGCTTCTTTCAAAAGTTAACATAGCCTTGGGAAAGAGGTCTCTGCCTCTGCCAAAGAAGGGACAAGGAATTCAACTTTCCTGCAAAGCTGAGCGGAGCTCTCCCTTGTAATTCAGAGGGTTTGATTCAGGGCTGCCATGATCTGCAGGGGACTTTAGATCAGGCTCCAAGCTCTCATTGATTCCTGTGAAGGTCTGCTTTGCTCTGTAGTTATGTTTTTTTCACCACTCCATTTGCTTTTGTAGACCCCCTCCCTCATTATCTAGGCACACGTTAATGGCAGGATGTTATTTGCCCATCACACTGACCTTGGAATAGAGGTATCCTGCCATTCAGTTGTCCTTCACCTCATCAAACACACTTAAAGCAAAATAAAAAAAGAAAAAACAGTTTTACACTGAATAATGCTCGCTAATCAAGAAAGCAAAACAACATTATTCAATTAATTGGGAGTAGATTTCATACACAACCTAATTTATCAGTAATCTTTGCCAATTGCATTTTATTTTTCTTGTAACAGAAAAAAATTTTTTTTTTTCTGTAAGATTACTTGTGGAGGTATTCAAAGAGAGGTTTATACTGAGAACTGTATTGATATCTATTGATGAAATCTTAAAACTTCTCTCTCTTTCCCATTGACAAATTAAAGCAATTTTCTGCTCCTCTAAAAGAGATAATGGAATAATTCTCTACCTACAACTAGCAATTTAATATTGCTCTGACTAAGACAGAATATTTCAAACCGTTGATTAAAAAACTTATCTTCTAACTCAAGTTTCAGATTTTGTTTGTGATCATTTCCTGTTCACAAGGCAGTTGCAAGCTTCAGATGAATTTTGAAAGTGGGTTCTCCAGAACAAAGTACTAGTGATGTGTGATGCTCTGGTTTTGTTTAAAGGATGTTATTCTTCACATTTTGCACTTGTCTGTGTAGTGAAAATAGCAGTGTGCCCATGAAGGAACCAGGCTTCTAAAGTCGCACTCTTTTGTTAGAACATTGTAATTTTTCAGTGAAATATGTATCTCCAAGGCTATGGAAAAAATTGTAATGAGAGCTGTGTGTGTGAGAATTGTGCTTCATTTTGAATTCAAAGTATTCAGAAGGTCCTCTTTTTCCTACTTGATTTATTTTTCATAGGAAAACATCTTCTAATGACTACTAATTAATCCTGATGGGTATTGGCCATCTAAGATAAAAACAAAAGCTCCTTTCTCTGCTGAAACATTTCTTAGGAATTAGAAGACTCTCCCTACCTTCAGTACTAGAAGGTTTAGTGATTTGTCATTTTTCAGCTCCCTCTGCTTCTATGTCTCCATAATTCTGTCTCAGTATGGCAAGTGTGTCTCATAAGCATAGACCTTCTCCAGCCTTCCCTTGATGTTTTGACAGAGCTCCTGCAGGGAGGGCTGAGGAATTCCCTTAAGCATAGGTACTTCCCTTGTGCCTCCAGCCAAGCTTCAAGGAGCCCCACCTGCTCCTCATGGGAGGTGCAGACTCATCTTGCAAGTGAATGCTTGGAAAATTCCGAATTAAATCCCTGGGAAAACATGAATGTTTGAACTAAGTCCAGGCATTCTGGAGTTCAGTTTCCAGAAAAATTTAATGGGTGTAAGAAGAGCAATGGTGTTCAGAAGACTCTTTAGTCAGCTTGTTGTATTCGAGCTTATCCAGCATAATTGATAAATTGAAACCCTAAGAAAAAAGCCCAAACAAACAAAAAAAAGAGCCAAGAGTCTTTCTCCTCTCATAACACTGGGAATAAGTGTTGAAAAAAAGGGACAAAGGGAGAGACTGAATATGCTCCTGGATCTGGCAGTTTGGAATACTTTTGTCAGGGTTAACTGTATCACATGTTTGGAAGACTCTAGGTAGGTATGTAATTCTCTATAGAGAGAAATGCTTTTCGGCATTTATTAACTTTATTATTGAAAAGTTATGCAATTTCTGTGTGTACATGCCATTTAAAATATAGTATTTAGCTTTTATTTTTTACTTGAGAAAAAAGGGATCATATTGGATGCCCATACTGAGATCAATAATGTACAGTAATTTCACGCCTATAAGGCGCATGTCCGGGTTGTCGGCAATGTACTGTACTTTGTCCATCTATAAGGGGCACCAGTGTATAAGGCACACTTCCAGGTTTGGATCAAAACTTAAGTCAAAAAGATGCGCCTTATACACGTGAAATTACTGTAGTCTGCTGAGCATGGCGCATGGTCATTTTTGAAACTGTGCCTTTAAAGTTTTTTATTTGTTCAACTACAGGCCTCAAATTAACTTTGAAAATGTCAGTAATAGGAAGTCACATGTTCACTCTCCTTATTTTGGAAAAGGCAGATATAACATAAGCTTGCTTGTTTCTTCATTTGTAATATGCATATATATGTTAAATCTGGTCAACCTTTCAAACTCTTTTTAGGCTGAATAGTTTTAACAAGTTTAGTCTCCACTTATCAAAGGTAAAATCACAGGTCAAATTGTTGACTTGCAACTATGTCACTATCACACGAGGGAAGGCAGATAGCAGCAATACCAGCTTCTTTGTCAGAAGGAACATGTATTGAAAAGATTGACCCATTTTTATAGCATGGATCGCAAAGCTCAGGCAGAACAGCAGGCTATTGGACAGTGTAAGAAAACAACCTCTTGTCACGTACACACCATACTCTTACATGAAAAACAACAGGTGTTTAATCTGTGTTTTTTTTCCTGTTCTATCACTGATAGAACTATCTCTCTGGGAAAAGGTCTGCAGCCCAAAGCTGTGTATCTTCACAGCCTGGGAAAGATTCTAGCTGTCTAAGAAAAACTGAAGCTGTGTACCTTCATATCCTGGGAAAATCCTAGCTGTAAGTTTTCCTAGGCCACTAGAAGTGTCCACGCAGCTATACAGGCAATTCAGAGGCATTGTTCCCCACCTGGTCCATAACTGGATGTCTAACTTGCCACAACTCCTTTAATGGAAGAGCAGCCAATTGCTTTACACTGGAGACACCTGAGTCAGTATTTGGTCCCCTAAAATGTAGATTTGAGCCACTGTTTTTAGTGATCAGAAATACCAATGAAGAGGCTTGCAAGACTGATGTGAATCTTTATGAAAATTGTGGTTTAACTGCATTTCAGAATTTTCAGACAGCAGTAGGGTATGGTCAGATTCAAGGTGGCAAGCTCCCATTTGTGTGTTTGTGGTGATCTTAAGGGAAACATCTAGCATCTAGTTTAGCATCTAGCATCTAGTTTGGTGATTAATTTTAAAATCAAGTTAACCTTATATGGAAATATTTGTTGCAAGCAAATCTGAGATTTTTACACCAGACACAAAACATTTCTCCATACTGCTTCCTCTCAGTACTCTGGATTTCAGATCTGCTAGTGCCTATTTTATATAAAGCAACAAAAGAATGTGAGGTTAGATCACTTAGACCGTATCATACTTATCTTGGGTTACTGCAGGGAGTAAAGTGTGAAATGACACTGGTACTGATGAGGGCATGTGATACATCCTGAAAAATCAACAGCTATTGGTGACAAGTGACAATGCACCAATGTGGGATCTGCCTCCAAACTGAAGCAGCAAGGTGCTGGATATCAGGGAATGGGCATGCTGCCTGGTCACTGCAGGTGAACTGAATGAGAATCTTGGGATAGCAAAGGGCAGTGTGTAAATCTGGAGTCAAATTGTTATTTCACTCCAAAGCTGGAATTTTACATCTGTTAGACTTTGCAGATATGAAGCTCTCATCTCTGTCCTATCATTTTAGTCAGTAGGTTCTTAAATTCCTGTTTGTTTTGGTCTGAAGCTGCTCATACATTTAATATCTCACCCTGGAGGTGGATAAACACAGCTCATCAGTGTACCTTTGTTCTTTCATTTCTTGGAAATCTGCATGAAGCAGGCTGCTTCATCATATATTCCTAATACTTGAATAGCCTCAAAAAAACCCCCATGCAACCAAATCCTCAAAGACAAACACAGCTAGCACATGTGCTCTCAAAACTCCAGATGATTATTTGTGCCCATTCTGAATTCAGCAAATCCTTGTAAGTGTGTGCATGTGTGTCTGGAAGCATCTGTGCAGTCCACAACTGTAACTACCTGCTCTCAGCACTGATGTTAAATGGCAATCCAGGGGGGCATCTGAGCAAGGGAGATAAGAACTCTGTGGGCTTCAGACCCTGAGCATCCACTTCCTTTGGGGTGGGTGGTCCATTTGTATGATGGTATTGACACCCTGAGATAAAGCTGAATGTCTGAATTTCAATCTGTTTATGAACAGAGGCAAAGTATTTCACAGGCTTGTCAACAGGGCACTTTCTCGTTTGTAGAAAGTTCTTGTTTGGAAAAAAAGGAGATGAGAAAACATTTGGTAAGGAGGATAAAAATCTCCAAGTAGATTTTGGTGTGCCAGGAGCTTTGTATCATGGCAACAACTTTAAATGTCAAGTAATGCGTGCTGGCAAAAATGGCCTAAATTCACAGAGAGTGATGTTCTCTGGAGCTGTGGAGTCCTCTAAGGAAGAAAAGTCACTGTGGCTATTTCAGTGAGGATGTCTAAACAGAATATTACTGGAGAATATAGCTGGAAAATAAAAGGGGAAAAAATCAGAAGAAGGGTATTTTGAGAAACATAGTGGAAGCTAAGTAGAAATTTCAAGTGGTTAATTAGGTTCATCCATGTCTTCTGTATTTTCTCAGGATCAGTCTCTCCTGTAATAATCTTATTCTGCTTACAGAAGTGGATAAAATAGTGCAATTTCACTGTAATTAATCAAAAGTAACACTGAGGTGAGAAATCTTCGCCTAATTCTTACTCTTTCTTTTCCTGCACAGATCTTGAATAAAAATCACCAGGTGTTTCCATATTTACTGAAATTCCCTTAACTCAAGATTTTCCCTCAGCTTTGAGATAAATAGAAAATCTTGGTCTAATCATTGTGAATTATGAAGGAATCACTGGAGTCCTTTGGCTGAGAGGAGCTCCTACAAGGGGCAAAGCTTTCCATTGCTGAAGTTCTTTATTTTCTATGTTGTTTTAAAGAAAGCATTTGAATTGCTGTATATTGTTATATGTCCTGGTGAATATGTAGGCAATTGTGAGGAACAGAGAGCAGCTCACACTGCTCTGTGTTCTAGAAGGAAACTGCTGTTTTAGATAGATTTGAAAAGGTTATTTTGAAACTGAAGATTGTGCCCTTAGAAAAAGCATAATTGGAAAGAGCATATAGATTGGGAAATTTACTCCTTTAAAGAGTTTTATGTTGGGATTTCCACCCTTCCACGGGGAAGGAAATAGCCAGTCACCTGGATATTTTTGGAAAAACTGGGATGCAGGAGTAGAAGTGTTATGCTTCATCCACGTCTGAGATTTTGCCTTCAAAAGGCATATCTCTCACATCATTGTATTCACCAAGTGGTGCCAGAATGAGTGTGGTTACTACAAATTAGTACTAAAAGCACTCAGCAGCTCCTGATGACAAAAATCTCTGCCCAAAGGGAGAATGGTTATGGAACTGTAGCATCTCTCTTGTTTTCCCTGAAATGAGGCTGGGAATCAACTCCCATGGGCTGAGCTGGAATGAGTTATGGCAGGGAGGTGAGCAACATGAGAAGCTGTGGAAGCTCTTGTTATTCAAAAAGATGGGTTTGGAGTCTCACTAGCAATTTTGGCAATTTACTGCTCTGTCTCAGGAAGGCTGTTGGATCCAGGCATGTAACTGCAGCCCCCTGAGGTTTCTCTTCTCCTGACAGACAAGGAGGCTGACTCAGTCCAGTTTTTAAAGGCTGCCTGACAGTTCACTTTGCTCTACACTACTGTGTATGTTTTCAGGTGAATCGTGTTTCTTCAAAGCAAAATAAGCAGATGACCTTTCTTCATAGCTACTTTAGCTGATAAGGACATCTCTGCAGGATGTTTTATGTGAGAAAATTGCCATGTAAAATGTTTAGCATAGTGGTATTATTCAAGAGTTCCTTTATTTTTCTCCTCAGGTCTTCATTTATACAATTTATTCTGTATCCAACAGACTTTGTGCTGTGATGTGACTTCCATGAAAGATGTCTAATATTAGTTAGAAACAAATAGATCCTTTTCTAGTTCCTGTTTAAGTGGTCATCTGTGTTAGGGGTCAGTTATTATTTTAGTGAACCTGTAAAAACATGTCTCTATCCTGTATAGCATAGAATGTGTATAACACAAACAGTGGAACTTTGGACAGTTTAGGATTACATCCTGTGGGAAAAGACAAAACTGCTGTCATTATAAGGTCAATAAGCCCTTGAACTAATCTATATTGGCATTTTTCTGGGTTGCATCCTCTTTGCCGTTCCTTATGTGGGAAGGAATGGTTTTCTGAAAATGTTTCTGCTGATGTCAGCATTGATGTTCCTGAACACAAAACAAATTCAGATGGCTGGGCTTCAGTAACAGCTCAGCACTTCTTGGTCCTGGTCAATATGAGGCTTAGTTCTCTTATAATTTATTTGGCATGCATTTGGACCTCTTTCTGAATTTTACTTGTTTCATGTCTGTGTTGCTTGCACTAGAAAAAAATATGTGCTAGCTAAGATTTTTGCCTTTCATCCATTGGAGAGGCACCTCTTTCTTTGTTTTCTAGGTATTTGGCATTGCTGTTTAAGTATTTTTCTGTTAAAAAAAATTCAGTCTGTATTGTCCTTTCTATGAACATTATTACTGACAAACAACCCTAATTGTACTGTTCCTCTTAGGTCAGGGCTGTCGATGCTTTTAATGGAAAAGGGTAAGAAAAGCTTCAGAAGTGTACTTTAATTTAGAGATGCATGTCACTTTGAAAAGATTTACAATACTTCTCTTAAAACAATGCAGAGCTGAAATCTGCAGGGCTTGAAATTGGATGAAGTCTGAGAAAACAAACGGAGCTATTGGACTGTATTGAAAATGATTGTTTGCACAGCCCAGTGAACTGAAGGGAATTGCAGGAATGAAAAAATACATGCACCTGAATTCCCAGATGTTTTTCTCCATTGTGAGTGCTTCTCATAGAGGATCACTAACGGGCTAAAATAATTTACATCTCTACAGTATAACTGTCCTCCTTAGCAACCCAGTCTTATGCTGTAGAGGCTCTGAGCACTTCCATTTCTCCTTTGTGATGTCATTCACAGTTTCCTGCAGGCTCCTGGGATGTGTTGGCCTTATTGGAGAAGTGGTATGAAGTAGTTATTGTGCAGAGTTATCTGGCAGCTGAAAGACAGCCAAGGTGTTTTAGCAGCCTGGTGGAAGCAGATATTGAGGCACACTTCGATTGCATTTAATCTAAAAATACCTCAATCTATTTAACCTGAATATGCACAGCTAAGAAATTGAGCAATGCCTGCTACCTCCATATTCTATACAGTATTTGAGTCATATCAGTAAGAAAGGAAGATATTTATTTTTCTGAATGGTGCAGGCATGTCATTCCCACCCACCTCGACCTCCAGAAATGCTCCAGGAATAATCAAACTACTGCCTTTTTACAGTTGCTTTCTTAGCACCATCAATAACCATCCCATGAGCAAGAGCTGTGGTGTATTACACCCTTAGGGATGAGTGGCTAGTGCTTTATTTTCCATACATGTAAGCTTTGAGATAACTGTGAACCCTTGAGGGATTTGGATTTATTTATCTATTGATATGCAGACAAATCCCTAAGCCCGACTGGGATTTGCTTGCATTGAATTTGGATTTCTCTAGGCTGGGTATGGGCTGGAGTGGCAGTATTTAGTCACACTACTTCTGGTCTCTCTGCCAAAGCTGTTTGTTCATTTTATGATCTCATTGAGATAATATGTCTGTATGTGCTACTTTTAATTTTTATTATTTATTTATTTATTTTTACTTTTAAATTTCATGAGCAGAATTCTTCTTGGTCTAGAAGAAACAAAATTGTGTTCTGTGGGGTGAAGATTCTTGGTCTAAAAACTGATTACAAAAGAGTAAACAAGTGATTTTTGGTCTAGAGGGGTCTTAGTGGAGATTTATATGCAGCTAGAACAGTTGGTGCTAAATGCACTCCTGGAAATTGTTTGGAAAGAGGAAATAAACTATGAGGTGCTGAAACTTGTCTCTAAGCTATTTGAAATGAGAATTACCTGTGGAGTGGAGGGAAGATCAATTGTAATGAATGAATGGGCTATAAAATTGGAGTTGCAATTCTGTGTTGATGAGGCTACTTTTCTCCATGTGCACTACAATGCAGTTAACTTAGGCAAGGGTGGACTGTGCATTAGTTATTACCCATTTGGAGAGAGATTTAGTAGTCACTGTAGATAAGACTGAATATTTCTGCTTTAAGGTGAAAGAGACCAAAACTCTGCTTTGCTAAAGGCAAGATGGATTTGTGGAAGGCAACATACATTTGGACTTGCCACATTCTCATGCTTTCTTCTATTAATGCCCATCACTAATTTGCTGTGAGCAAGACCTGCTGGCTTAGGTAAACATTTGGTCTGTCTCAGTAAGATTGTTCTCTTAGTCTTAGAGTCTGTCTAAAGCAAAGATGAAATTATACTGCCCTTTGGATGGCACAGGCTGGGAGCATGAGTCTGAAGAGCAGCTCACCTTGTTGACTTGATGCTGAGACTGATTCAAAACTCCTTACTAGCAAGATTGCTGGATCCTGCTGCCTTTGAGTGACTTGATGTGAGCTCTGTGTGTGAGGCACTTGCTCTCCCAGAAGCATCAGGACTGAGTGGGAATTTTAAGCAGATATAGAGACCATCCTTGCTGTGCTTTACTAGCACCTCCCTACTAGCCAACTTAGTTGCTATGTTACTTGGAAGAACTTCATTCCTTTCCACTCAATAAAATATTATGCAGGGAGCCCGTATTTCTTGGAGGGGTCAGTTATCTAAAAATGTATCTACAAGACTCCACATTAAAATACATGAATCTGCTTCTGCCTCAAGCTGTTGTTCTGGAGCTTTTTTACAGATGCTTCCTGTTATGTTTTATTGTTTTTATTAGTGTTGAAAGCTGGAAATGTAGCTTTAATGGTCTAAAACCAGTTAGGAGCTGCTGAGAAAGTTCACTAAGCTTGAAATAATCCATGTTACCCACATCCTTCTAATTTTGCTGTTGAAGGCTTAGAAAATCCATCAAACTTCATAAAACTCAGTCTGAAATAAGCAATTTTACTGAGCTGCCAGACAGGAAAATTGTTGCATTTGTCAGATCTCTGATGCGTATGCAAGGCCAAAAGAACAGTAATGGAAGCTGGGTTTGCTGTCTTTTTTTTCCTACTTTTCTGATGCTCGAGTCCCAATTGCAGAGATGCACAGAATGATGCTGTCCTCTGCACACTGATGTGGCTCTGTTGTGCCATGGCAGTTTTATCCTAGCTAAAAGCTGATTTATGAGATATTCAGTACTTGCTTTTTTTCAGCCAAAACTGTAGTGAAATTTTTTTGCAAGGCAGGACCATTGATTTTAGTAAGGTCAGTATATATCCACTTGTCCTTCAGCATGTGGCATCCTAGAGATCCATGCCAAAAAGAGATTCTCTACAGAAAGTGGTGCATAGTTTCCGGGAAAAACAAAAATACTTTCTAGTTCTTGTATATATGTACACAGTGCCCTCTATGAGTCCTCTGAGGTTTGCATTTTACATTAAGGAAGAGTAATGTGGTTAAAAGGAAAAAAAATACTTTTTTAAAAACCTCATCTCTTTGCTACAGTTTCTAGTTCAAAATAATTTTTTTTTTCCTTCCTTTAAATTTTCTGAGCATCTTCTCTGGCTGGCTGCAGATGGGGTTAAAGTAGAAGTTAAGCTGGTCTCCTCATTCCTGTATACAAGATGTATACAACTTCTGTGAAGAAAACGAAAATGTTGAGTCAAATAATTTTTTTTTTTCAGGTTGCTTAATCTACCTTTGATCTCTAAGATAGTACTGTCTTGAAAATTACAAAAAAACTGCTTATGTGAAAACCAACCAATCAAAACCAAAACCCCAAGGCCTCCCTCCAAAAAGCAATCCTCAAATCCAAAAACAGGCAAAGCAGACCTTACAAGAAGAAACATGGGAGAGAATAAAACAAGCTATAGGAAGAATGAAATGAATTCTTAGTTGTGTATAAAGTACCAAAAATTAAGGTGCACAGGATCAGATTGTATAGTCTCTGATTTTTTTGCTGATTTCAATTAGGTCTTCTGCACCCTTGGGCCAATCTTTTAAGAATTAGCTTTGGCCGTGGAAAACATTATTTTCTCGCACTGGTATGTTGGGGAAAACTGCTGTCTCCACTGTCTGTGAGGTCCAAGGCCGACCTTTCTACACTGGAACAAGTGAGTACCCACCATCTGTGCAGACCAGGATTGTTGGACTTGGAACAACCCCCGTTCACTTGGTGACTCCTGCCTCATATAGACCTCAAGAGGCGTGAGAAAGATGTGGTATGAAATTAGGAGCCTTGGGTCAGTGGAGGCTGGTGCTACACGAGCTGTCTCCATCCTCTTCTGCAAGCAGCTGAGGAATGATGTGGGTGGCACCCACTCAGGAGAACAGGTTGGACAAATTCATGGGTGTAAATATCAGCCAAAGAGGGATCCATTGTCCTTTGTCATCTCTCTTGTATCTTGTCCATCAGTTTGCCACCTCTCACCTTTCTGCTTCAGCAACAAGGGCTTGAAGAACAAGGTGTTGTTGCTTTACCTCTCTGGAGAGATGTTTTCCTGAGAGCTACCTTAGCCTAAAAAAAAGGAAAAAGCTATAGATCTTGTTACATATTACTCTCTTCTAAGAGACAGAAAAATATAAAGTTTGGAGCAGTTTACTGCTTTTCTCACAGCAGGAGTGCCAGATGAATGGGATTTGTTAGTCGTTAGCACAAGTAATTAGCAAAGTAAGGAAATTCTGATTTGCCTGAAATGAACAACCTGGGGAAACTACATGACAGACTGATTACATGGGGTGCCCTGTTTTCTTCATTCAAAGTCTGTAAGTTCACACAAGGACCTGCTCTCTGCCTGCTCATTTTGAGAACACTTCTGAGGTGGACCCAGTGCATAGAGCTGCCTCCAAGCACGTTATGTATCATAAGGTAATGCGTCAAACGGAGATAAAATAGATGCTTTGACGACGAGCTCTGCACTTAAAAAAGCAACATTCCTCCTAGCTTCCAATCCTTTTGGTTAGCTATTTTAAAAAAGTATTTTCCCACAAATACAATTTATTGCCAAGTCTATACCAGCAAAAGTGGAAAGTGCAATCACGGTTTCAAATTTAAAAGGTCTGGGAGGGGGAATAATAGGTGGTACAAGCACTGTGGTTTGTTTAACAATGACTGCCAGCAATTTCATTGTGTGATTTATTTTTGTTAAAGTGGTCAGTTCTGCTTCTTCAAACACTACTTCAGCTCCTGTTTTCCCTGTTTTGACTCTTGCAAAATAGGGAAAGAGAACAAAAGCTATGCTTACCTCTTCCTTTTTATAAGCAATGCAGGAGAAGTAGGTCTTCAGAGGGAATTTGAAATGGAAAAAGATAATGGTTTAAACTGGTGCAGGAAGTAAACTTGAAAGGATACAGGGTGTAATCTGTGGTAGGTAACAAGGAGGGTACATAAAATTAAGAATAATATTCAAGTTGCTCCTGGTTTTGGAGGGAGTAATGCTCAAGAGGCCCATGAGAAAACTAAATCATGCTTCCAATGCCTTTTTCACATGTAAGAATGCATCACATACTAGAAAGACTCTGTTGCCAATAAAGCATTAAATTTTAATTTGAAGGAATTGGAAAGACTATATTTTCCATATGTGCTTCTACTAAAAATGAAAGACCTGTTTTTGGGGAGGAAAAGATATTTTGTATCTTTTATATGATATCTGTATTTGGTACTGTTTTTTATGTTTCAAAAATCATTGCATCTTCAAGTGCCCAAGTGGAAAATCAAGACTTTCTTTTCATTCCAGGCCTCTTCAATGAGAATATCCTTCTCTGACCAAATCCGTAAGGAATTAACTTCTTTTGTCTGAAATGGCCCAAGGGAACTATTTAGGACTCTAACAGATATTATATGTATTAAAGTCATTAGGCATCTTTTAAAACTGTAGTACACCTCTTCTCAAATGGTGCCTTTTATTTTAAAATGTACCAAGTGATTCATGAGTATTCTGCTTTGGTAGAACCACACTTTCCACACCAAAACCAACTGATACCAGATGATGTATTGCTGGAAGGGATTTTGTAACAGTGACTGCCAGGGTCACTTGTATGTTGAGCCCAACTCAGCATGAACTGTTAGGGCCAGGCAGTGGCTGGATATATAAATACAACTGAGGACACTGCCCAAAAGCCCTTAAATGTACAGCAGGTTGAATAAATGCTGAGGGAATGGAAATCCCAGCAATGAGGACATACAGCTAGTTGATGGAACTGGGATGGGAATTTTCTAGCTGTGCTGGGATTTTTCCAGCTGTAATAGAGCTGTTCCAGAGTATTGGATCCACTATTGCTGCTTATTTGTGTTTGCTCTGAAGCAGTCTACATGGACAAACAACATGTTCCTAGGGAGACCCAACCAAACTGCAGCTTTGGAACTGATATTCCAATTTGTAGCTCCTGTGGCAAAGGAGCTTTATATTCAATAAGATAATCTCAGACAAAATTGTCTTTCAGCATGGAGACTGAAAGTATTTTGTCATTTCTACATCAGTTGCTCATTGTATTTACTGTTACTCTGTGTAGGCTTGATTAGCTTTTGCAGCAAGACAGATGGGGATTAGAATGCTACCTGAGGAAGACTGGTCAGAGAGACAAGAAGCTGGGACTGGGATCAGAAATACAGCTATTCCTAAGGATGGTGTTCCATTTCTTGATATATCTTTTCTATTCCTCCTTCTCTTGCCTGCATTTGGTTACTAGGCAGAGGAGGTATATATTGCTGTATAGTAAGTTAATTGTTTGCTTGTTATTAAATAATACTTAATATCAAATTACTAGAAGAATGGCAACTTTTTATATAGGTAATTGAAATGAAAATTATGAGCTTCCTCCTTTTTTTTCTTCTGGAAATGAATAGAATAGAGACAGCCACTGGAATCCTTGAGTGTTGGCTTTGAGGTAGAATAACTTAACACAGAATTTTCTCTCTGCAAGAGGAGAAAACAACACATAGCAGTAGCTTCTGAACTACTCATGCAATGCTTCAAATGGCAAAAACCGGGTGATTGGAGTTCAGTTATTAATTGTCACATGTTTCATTGGCAGGAGTTATGAGAAGAAGGTGGGGAACTTTCCTGCACTGGAAGGCTTGTGTCGTATTAACAGAGTTAGTTGATGCAGCTAGTTTGAGTCCTTTTAAAAGATCCTGCTCAGATTTTTCTTTTATTCTTCTTCCACCCCTGCATGGATGCTGCAACAATGCTTGGCAGCTTGCTGTTGAAATAAATTCCCTTAGCAGTGGATTTCTCTGAATTCTCTTGTTTTGAGCTGCTACAAGTTGCTTGTGGGTATTAGTCTTAGTGTTAGCTGAATTTTTCCTTCAAAGGCTGTTTTTGCTCAATCTGCAGTTCTGATGGGTTTATGACTTGTCTTGTCAATCCTTCACTTATAGAAATGGACCTGAATTCCATTTAAGGATAATTGTATGAATGAGGATTACACTGGTTTGGGTTTGGGCACCCTCCCCACTTGCAGAACTGCAAGGTGAGTCCCATCCTTGCTGTGATGTAGGGGCACCAGCTGGTGGCTGTGGCTTCAAGGAAGTGGTTAAGTACAGTACAGATTCAGTCTGGGGAGAACAATGCGGAATTACAGCCTCAGAGTTTGTTTACATACTGGACACGCATTCGTGACATATGGAAAAAAGTGCTTATGTGACCACAAAATCAAACATGCCAAATTTAGGAAATGCCAGGATGTGGATCTTCTCACCCTTTTGCACTTATCCCTTGTGTTTCAGTCTTTTCCCACAGAACTTCTGCATCCCTCTCTGAGATGCCCGATGCAGTTTCAAAGAGAACTTACTCAATATTTGTTACTTTTTGGGCTCTGGGAGCAGCAAGAAGGAGTATTGCAGCAAAGTTCCTTCTTGTAATGGAGAAGTTAAAAGCCCTTTATTCAAAGAAACAGCACACTTAGATACAACAGTTTGTGGAGTGAACCCAGAGACAACCTGATTGGTGTGTGGAAGGCAACACCTCTTGAAAACATGCTTTTATGAAAATGTCACATCTTTCATGTCTCCAGCAGGTGTTTAATCATTGTTATAATTTCTTGTCCTTGAACATCCTAAAACAAAGCCTGCTTTCTTGGTCCCCATCAGTATCCTAACAACAAAAAATTTGTTTTCTTCTCATTGCTCCTCATGACATTATTCTGGCTGCACAATGAGGGAGGAATTACAGGTGCCCTAATGGTTTTGCTTTGTTTTTTGCTCATCTTCATGACAGAATAAGTGTTTCATGAACACTCTTTGTCTGATCCTGAATGCTGTCCTGACCTCATTCATGAACCATGGGAATGCAAGAACATTGGGGATGTGCTTTGGACCAACAGCCTTACCCAGTGTTTCTGATTTAATCATCTCCATTATTCTTCTCATTCCCAGTGTTCCATTCCAAATCCCAATTCAAGAATTTTCTTCTCTTACCTGTCCTTAAAAAAGAAATTGATAATTTTTGTTGCTGCCATGTGATTTTACAATTCTGTTTGAAGATAACCTGTACCAGAATAGAGCACCGAGCCTCTTGTAAATATAATGCTTAGAGAACAAGGGGAGAGAAACTCTCCATATCTCTTCGTGTTATTCTTGGTCGTGTCTGTTTCAGTGAAATTTCTCTATTTTTTCCTTTTAAGTAGTGCTTTGAGAAGATGCAAATACCACTCATTAGCTTTCCTTTAGTTGGTAGGTTAGCACAGTGTTCTGTTGCCAATAAACAGTAATAGATGTAGAAAAGAATGTGTGGGGCTGCTGGCTTCAGGTAAGAGTCTTAAAATCAACTCAGATTTCCTTCAGTGCTCTTGTGTTTTTGTAGGAAGCTGAAAAAGCCACCATATTTTTCCTTTTTAATTTCTAATAGCTAAACTATTATTTCTCTACCTTGGTGGTACCATTAAAATAATCAATGAATGTCAGAGGATGCTGGGATACTCTTGTGGCGAAAGCCAAATAAGTTGATTGTTTTTATACTCGGCTGGTTACATTTGAATTGATTTAAGTGTATTAGTGTTTTGGGTTGCAATACAGAATGTGACCAAAAGTATTTATTCTATCGCCATCTGTTGAGGTGATAGATGGTGGGGCAGTGATCCTTTTCTCTGTGGGAGATATTCTGCTAATGGGCCATCTGTTAAAACCAGGTGGGGTAGTGTTCTTTATCTTTTCTACAACCCATCTTTCCTCCAGGGAGGTATCTTCTGCTAATGGCCCATAGAGTCCCACTCATGACTGATAAAATTACAGCATCCCATTGGGGAATGATCCAGCCAAGGGCAGGAGCCAAGCCTTTCCTACCAAGATAAAAACTGAGATTTCGAATACCAAGGTAGCCCTTTTTCCACTATATTCCAGAAGAAAATCAGACCTTTCCACTTCGGAGAAAAACTTCACCCTTCTACAGGACCACTGCTTCAACTGAATCACATCTGTCACTCCAGGGAGACGGTGGCCACCATTTTATTGGACTGCTACCAACACCCTGACTGACGGGATGTCAGGTTGCACTCTGACTCTGTTGGGTGTTTTGGATTTTTTTTCTTTGTAGTACTGTATTTCTATTTCAGCATTCCTAGTAAAGAACTGTTATTCCTAATTCCTATATCTTTGCCTGAGAGCCCCTTAATTTAAAAATTATAATAATTTGGAGGGAGGGGGTTTACATTCTCCATTTCAAAGAAAGTCTTCTGCCTTTCTTAGCAGACACATGTCCTCCAAACTAGGACAATTAGCTTCAAAGGCAATCCCAGTATAAAATATATTGACATGTAGCTGCATCACAATGAGTCATACATTTGCTGTAGTCAATATCACAGATTGTGTTTGGTGTTTATATTTTGTATGTTCACTGAATTTACCCAAAACATGGAGTTATTTCTAGTCCTGGTCTTTATGTAAAGCTGAATTTTGGAGTCCAAGGTCGCAAAGCACTGCTGTATTTGATTAGTAAAACCTGAACCAAAATAAACCAATTGCCTGTTCTTTTTGTCTGCATTAGGCACTCCAGTTAATCAGAGTTTCTTGAGAGTCTTAATCCAATACCATATAATTAATTTACTGTCATTAGGACTGGACTTCAGGCTGACCCACTTGCATGGTGGTCAATCCACAATTAGTGTGGTGACTAGACCTCTGTGGAGGTTTTTAAATTGATCATATTTGAAATAAAAAGAAGGGAAACACCAAAGCTGTAAAATGAGTCACCCAAATTTCTGTTTTTCACTAGAACCTCTGTTTCAGGTAGCACTGTTTGCATATATAATGCATATTACTCTGAAAGTTACTCTTATTCTTTGAATTCCATCTCTTTATACAAGATATTTTAAATATATGGTTTTGAAAAATGACAGTTTTTTCCAGAATAACGTGTAGGATCACTGCTGGATTTGGGAATTCTAGTCTTTTTTGTGTGGGAATTTTTTTTGTGGTGGTGGTGTTTTGTTTTTTTTTGGTTTTTTTTTTTTTTTCCTTTTGTTTTGTTTTTTGCTTGTTGGTTTTTTGTGCTTTTTTTGGTATATATATTTTCTGTTTCTGATTCACATTTACATCTACTGAGAATTTCATGCTCAAAACCCCCCAAAAACTCTTGAATGTTTGCTAATATTTTAATTTGAATTTTAATCTGCACAAAAGGATCAGCTTTGTCATTCCTTCTGCTTTCTGGTGCTCTGAGCTAGTGTGAGGTAGGGCATACACCTTTGTACCGAATATATATGGGGAAAAAATACTTCACATAGATCTGCTGCCCCAGACCTTCAGCATTTGGCTTTGTGGTTGTCATGGTGCAAAGGATCACAGGCTGCTCTGCTTTCTAGACTAAGAGGCACTTTCTTTTGTGGATCTGAGTTTGGGATAAAGAAGGGAATATTTTCTTTCCTGTTTGCAGTCTCTGTAAGGCTTTGCATGCCTGCAAGAGCATATTAATAAATCAGGCTTGATTTTCATTTCCACAATGTGACTTCTGTTTGGCAAGCCTTCTTACAGATCCAAAGTTAATTTCTCATTATTATTATTAATTCAGTGTTAAAAATCAGAGTTCAGCAGCAGTTCCCAATGGGTTGGTCCCAGTGACACTTCAGAAGATTCATGCCCTGAGTAGCATTGAACAGCAGAATCCAAAGTAGAAACATTTATAGAGGTAGCCAGAAAATACTGGGTTTTCATATCCTTTTTTGATGTCCCAAAAATAGCAATTTAGCTGATATTTTCTCTGCCAAACATACATGTCTGTGTGTGATCTGTTCTTTATTTGTTCTGTGTGTGGATCTCAAGGTGGACTGGAGTTTCTCTGGTTAGAGCCTGGGGGAATTTTCCTTAACGCTTCAGCACCTATATAGTGTGTGAAGTCTCTTTGCCTTTGGGTGGGCACTGTGCAAACTGGTCTGGAACATTCTTCACTGACTCCTTTTCAAGGCTCCATCTCTGCTCAGTGAAAAAATGATGGTATTGCAGTTAGGACAAATGGAGAGTCAGGATGCTTTGGCACAAACAAAACGAAGAAACAGACATACCTTAAGTCATCTGTGGTTCAGATCTGCCAGGCTGAAATCCTCAGCACAGCACAGAGCCAGTGCTATACAGTGGTGAGGGATGCAATGAGTATCTTAAGGAAACATGACTACTCTTGTCTTGGTCATGGAAAAGATGAAACCTGGACAAGTCATTTCACACCTCTGTTTACTTTCCACTCGCCATTAGACCAACAGCTCAGACAGCAGGGTCTGTCGTTCATAACGCATATTCATAGCTCAGTAAAGCTTTGTTGTTTGCTGTCATCTCATGCTGTAATGGTGATAGCATCCAACACAGCAATCCAATGATCCTTTCCAGTCATCAGCATACTGCCATGGGTGGCAGGGCTAAATAAAACTGAGATCCAGACACATTGCGAGGGGGCTGGAACATGGCAGCACATTTAGAACATTACTTTTATTAAAGCTGCCCTTTCTTTCTCCTACTCCTCCTCTTCCTCCCTCGGATGATGATGACATTGATTTATTTGTTTTACTTCTATAGTTAGCAAACATGATTACTGAGCCAAATTAAAAATAAAGCAGCAACTCTTCTCTGTTCTAACACCGTGAGAGCTGTTTCTGCTGAAGTTTTGCATTGCAGAAAGGGTATCAAGTCTTACCCCTAACTGGGGAGGTTGTGCTCCAGATTGACACACTCTGGATAACTGGCAATTTCTATCCTCTTTCTCTCTTTTGTGTGACTTCAAGCATATGATCATTAATGTCATCTTGTTTAGAATGAAGTCCCATTTCCATGGAAACATGGGGAAATGCCTTTGAAGTTTTAAAGGGCCTTTATTTGTTTGGTAGCATTTTCACCTCCTGTTCAAGCATTTAAAACACAGAAGTCTGCAGTGATGAAATCTTTTAAGAGACATTAAGTTAAATGAGGAGGGCAATTATAAAAATGACACAATTTTGTTCTGCTCTGTACTTCTGTAAAAATACATGAGCTGGTGAAAACCCAACCTAGTTAGCCTGAAGCCACCTGTAGATGTGGATTTGATTCCTAAGGGAAGCTATGAGACTTTCATTGCCTGAAAGTCGTATCTAGAAAATATAACAGGTATGTGAGGAGTTTTAGTTCTTCCTCAGGTCTATATGAACAAAGTGATCAAACCCTTTCTTTTGAATTTATTGTTATGCTCATGGATTTCCTGGTGCAAGGTTTATGTATGTCTAAATGATTTAATTTTTTGCATTGTTTAGCGTCAAAGTACTGAGCAGATATTTTGTGTTTTAGTGGGTACTTGTTGCTTCCTATTTAGTATGAGATGCATGATATGCATTATATTGCATTGACTATTTAAGTAGAATTCAAGTCCTGTGAATTCTCCACCTTGATCTTTGTTTTATTATAAGTTACAGTAATTTCACGATTATAAGCCGCACCTTTTTCATTGAAG
>VRYO01000369.1:7642294-7734117 GCA_009812075.1 Sialia sialis
CTTATAATTGTGAAATTACTTAGTGCCATGAACAGTGCATGGAAAGATAGAATGCACAACAGGCAAAGTAAAGAGTATGTTTAAAAAGGCTTAACCAGTGACATGAGAAATCACAGTCTTTAACACAGATACTGAAGCTGAGGGATAAAATACCTGTCCAGTCAATGTTGATATTAAGGTTATTGTATTAGATAAAACCTGGTTCAACCAAAGATTTGTAACATTATACATCCTGTTGTTTCACCTTACAAATCACCAAATTTTTTCCCACATATGAATCAAATTCCTGTTCTGATTTTAAAAAAGTTTTCTTTCTTTCACCAATTGAATAGAAACTGTTCCAGTTTATTTTGCATCTGAACTTTCTTCTTTTTTGATAACCTTCAGAAAGCTGTGCAATTACAGGTGTTAAAACCTGCTTGGAATAATGACAACTACATATATGTGTCTCTTGACAGAGTGCCAAAGGAGCGGTGGAGATAATCAGACTTAAAAGTGGCAAGATACTTGGATGACATATTTGTCTATAAGTAGTAAAATGAGAACACAGAGGGGCTTTGGATTCAGCAATGGCCTTAATTTTAATTACCATCTGATTCCTCCTCCATTATTCCATAACCCTGGAAGAGTTATGTTTTGCCTTTCTGAACCTTGCTGGTGAAGGGAGGCAACATAATTCCACTTTGAGCTCCCTCAATGTAGGACATCACATATGGAGCTGAACCAGAGGTGTCAAGTGTATTTGCATTTACTTCAGCGTCAGGCAGCTCTTAAAAATTATGAGAAGATATAGGGGTGTGTAGGTGTCTGGGGGGAATATTCCATCTGGGATGAGTAGCATCAGACTTATCACTTGGTCTTCAGTGCAGCAGAGCAAATTCCTAAAAGCGGGGAATGCAGGGAAAGGCTCAGGGCACCTGAAATTTAATTCTTACTTCTGGGCAACCTACTTTTTCTGCAAGTTTCTTGTTAGTCTGGTTCCTTCTGTATAGACTTTGGCCTCAATTTCTTTAGAGTGTCTCCCTGTCAGATGAAATTAAGGGGTAAGATGAGGTTGGTGAGCTGTACAATTAGGTGTGATACATTCAATTGTAAGTTAATTTTCAGGGGGCTTTTTGAAGACTGGAATGCTAGTAAGACAGATGATGTGCATGAGTGTTGAATAAGTCTCCTCCCTTCTCCAAAGCAATACTTCTCAGTAAACAATTGTTAGTACTTTCCCTTCTCATGTGAATTTCAAGCCAGTGATGATGGACACACTAAAGTGAACATGATCTCAGAACAGATTAGAAGATTAAAATACTGCTCTAAATTTAGGATGCAGTCATTTGTATGAGATATGATGGAAAATGCCTTTTATTTATTTTAAAATAAGAAAATCCAGTCCTCAGCATCTGTTGAAAATATTAGCTGCTCTCATCAAAACTGAGATTCAGAGCTCTGGATCTGGGAAAAAATTGTGTCTGAGGAAGATGTATCTTTTGGTTTATATCTACAAAATGCTGGCTTACTCCCTGTTTTATAGTATCTTTCAGAATCTGCAATATGAACCACTCTGTAGAAATTAAATGTCACAATTTATAGGGCTGCATTTTTTTTTTGCTTATAAGCTTAAAATGAGGTTACAAATAAACTGTTGTTTTAGCAAATGGTATATTTTGGCATTGCAAATTAACTCACATGATAGAATAAATGGTCTCTCAAGTTCAAATTGCTCTTTATTTTTCTGCTGCTGCTTCTGTAAAAGCTCCTGAAACACTTTATTGATGAGGTAATGCACTCTTGTCTGCATGTAGTACTTCTGTAACTCCAGCAAAGGTTTCTGGTGACATGCTAGACCACAACAACAAAGCTCAAGTTTATTGTGTTCCTACAGATGGAATTACAATCTTCATCAGTTAATGCAGCATCCCTCAAGTTTGGAAAGCTGAATCCTGACTTGTCAAGAAAATTAGGCTTGCAGTATTGCAGCTACCAGCAATGTTGTTTTAAAAGCCTACCCAAAAAGAGAAGTTGTTTAAATCAACTGTGTGGGCATTCATCTTCATCTCTTGTATGCTTTAATTAGCAGTGCATTTCCAACAATGTTGAAGTAATGTAATTGGCATTTGAATCATGACCCTCTTAAAACCAAAATTACTGCATCAGTTTCTCTGCAAATTCAGACAGGCTTTTCTGCATTATGGATGAGCTGTGGTTTCAGTTTTGCTTTTTGCAATCAGATGTCTTAAAAACACAAAACAATCATAATAACAAAATAGGTGGATGTTGTGGAGGACCTATAAGGATCTGAGTTCGTATTCACTGCACTGTAGATCTTGCAATTTTTATTTATTTTATTTATTGTATGCAATTTACTTTTACTTAGCTTTTCTTGGAGAGCTGCTAATTGGGAAGTTTGCACTTGATTTACATACTGATGTGAAGGAGCAGCTTCGGAACACTGTGTCTCCTGTAGGCACTCTCTTAGCAGTTTTTTCATTATTGTAGTCCCAGTGGCACAAACTTGGCCTCAGTTGCAGTAAGATGTTATTAAGTGAAAGTAATTTTCACACTCTTATTTGGACTAGTAAGAATTAAGTACTCTAAAATTTAAGTTGAAGCATTTGATGTGGGTTATAATGTTTTATTAACCCCCACCATACAAAGTTATCTGCTTCTGTGCCTCCCAACAGCAAGGGGAATTGGAGGTTTTTTCCTTGTTCTTTTTAATTTTTCCTCACAATGTCTAATTTATATTTTTTTTCACTTAGCTTTTGATTGGTGTTACTTATAAATAATTTATTTCATATCATACTGTTAGTCTATTAAGAACAAATTTGTGGATAATGTCTCAAGTGATCCAAAGTGGTATTACTTCACTGGAGACAGAGTTGCACCATATTTGTCACCTGGGAGTGAGGGCTCTTGATCCCAGCAAGGCAGCTACTGCTCTCTGCATATTCAGAAGTAGCCATCCCTACTCAGTTCAAGGAAGAGACAATATATTGAAGAAAATCTGGGGCTAAAGAACAGCAAGATTTTTATTTCTGTCTGTTTTGCTTTTCCACTGAAGAGATTTATTTTTCTTTCTTTTTTTGTCGCCCAGAACTTTATTTGTGCAAGAGCTTTAGTGCAGTATTTGTTTTAAGAGAAGTTACCTGCCTGTATTTGGAAGGATCTTACTGAGTAGTTGCAATTGCCTCCCTGGTGGATTTTTCTCAGTAAGAACTTTTCAGAGCTTTTCATAACTTTTCAGTATCACTTCATGGCTTGAAAGCCTGCATGTGGCTGCAGGGAAGATACATCACCTGTGGAGTTGTCAAGATAATCTTCTGTGAGGGCAGATAGCAAGGATGGGTTTTGTGGTCCTACTAACTTCACCAGTTAGGCACCTTTTGCAAGACTTGGGAGCAGAACATTACCCCTCTCTTCCCTGTTGCTCATGTAGAGGACTCAGGATGTGAACTCTGGCCTGCCATCAGCATGGGATGATTATGTTCATTTTTAGAGCAGCAAAATCAGTCCTAAAAAGTATATTTTTAATCCTAGGTTGAGCAGAAATTGGTCATGTTCCCCTTAAAATTTCAGGATTTTCTGTCTTTTGCTATGTGCCTTTTATTCGTGTTCTCTCTTCTTAACTATGTTCATTCTGTCCTTCTGCTCTGGTAAAATAGAAGGAATGAAGCTGGAGCAGGCTGATGCAGTAGCATGCAGGAGTGGGAGTGTGTGACTTCCTTCATGTCCTTCATGTTCTCTTACTTCTCTTCACTGCCCATTAGTATTTTGTTGAAGCTTTTATTGAGGTGATATACATGATAGAGTTTCAGGGGAGAATTTATACTCCCTCTAAAGTGGATGTAGTACCAAAATCAGAATAACACCCAGTAATTCAGTACTTCAGTGCTGGAAAAGTGCTAGGGAATAACCATAAGTAACCTGGTCCTGTGCTTGGATGTTTTTTACATGCATATTTTGATCCCATCAGATCAGATGATCTAAGGTAGTTTGGATTTCCATGCTAAGAAAGTCAGGTTTCATAACATGTGTGTGCAGTGAGCTTCCAGAGGGTATCCTGGCCTGGCTCTTTTATATCTCCAGGAGCAAAAGACAGCTGGGATATCTTTGTTCCTTTTTGATAGAACAATGGTCATTTTGTGGTCAAGGTGTGATTTCATCCAACAGATGGTTGCTAGCTGAAGAAATCGTTTCTGTGTATGTCTTTTTGAATAGGTAATGCAGCAGTAAAATATGTGGGGAGAAAAATAAATTACAGCATTTCTGTACCTTACTTTGCTTGGTGGGGCTAATGTAATGAAACAATGAAAGTGCTACTTGGTTGTAATTCACCAGAGTTGGATTTTCTTTCTTTTAATAGTGCTGTATGTAGAGACAGTGCCAGTTCAAGGCACGATGAGCGGTTCCCTCTAGCTGATTTTTAATCTAGATTTAATTCCACCTGAAACCAGAATGATTTAATGACTACTTAGTTGTGTGCCAATGTAAAATGATTCAGCACTCTCACAGGTCACATCTTAGGGAACATGTAGTTTTATCCTGTGCAAGAGGACTAGGACACCTGGATCCATGCCTCCCTTCTTGAGAAATCCCAAGAAAATATGAGATTGGAGTTGGATTGAATCTGGTGATTGGCCTGCCTTCTCAGAGCTACAGGTGTTACTCCAAGGTAAAAGTGGGTGGAATGGTTGTACAGTTGATACTTTTTGCTCTGGTAATTTTGTGGTAAAGGATTTTAATCTCCTGTGCTGTCAGTTGTCTTCACATCTTAATGCTCAATGGTAGAAAAGAGTCTCAGGAACTGGTCTTATTCTTTTACAATAAAACCTGTACATAAACAGGTAATATTTTCTTTCTATTGTGATCTTATCAGTGACTTTGACTCAAATCAGTATTTTGACCTCAGGAAGTAAACAATACACCAATACAAGAGTGCAGCATTACAATTCCCTGTTTTACACTCAAAATCTTTTTGAATTAAAATAATGTCCAAGTAATAGGATATGTCCTCTTGTAAGATTAATGTCCAGAGCTCTTCCAGGCCAAGGTAGGCAGGTCATTTTGTCTGAGGATTTATCCAACCCTGAAAAGAACACCAGCAATTTACTGTGTCCTTTTCTGAAGCTATATAGACACAAGAGTAGCAGCACCAAGGATTACTGTAGCCAAAAAGAAATTAGAAGAAAAATAAGCCTCCTTCCTCCATGCTGTTTACTTGTAATTTGCATTTGACAGTGCTTTGTGTTGTAGAGGTTATTTTAGCCTGCTTGTATGCAACTGATGAGTCAACAGGGAGGAAGAAGAACCACATATATGTAATTTAAGAGAATTTAGAGGAAAAAAAGGGCAGATTATGAGAAAAATGAACATTTCCTTAATTGCTTCCAAAAGAAAAGAAACGCAACCCAAACTCCAGTTATACCATTTGTTTAACTAGGTCAACAGAGCTGCACTTTCATCTCAGCCATGAAGATCACTGCCCTAGTTGATGTACTGCCTGCACTTTTCTGCCTCAATGTCTCCCTGAAAGTTTTCCTATCCCAAGACTGAGACCTAGGCTCAACCCTGTGACAGCTGTCCCTTGGGGTTGGGGGGAAATGCAATAATGTCTCATCTGACTGAGAGTGCCTCTGCCTCTCTCTGCAGCACAATTCAGTGTCTGCTGCATGGTGAAGGGAGAAGGCCCTCATTGTGATTCTGGTGAGATTTGTAATGATGCGTGACACAGGTGATGTCTTAATCTGATGTGAAACCTGGTGAGATTTCTCCTCGAGGCAGAAATATTAAGGTTTGCTACACAGTCTACTTTTTTTTTTTTTTTTAATTTTTAAAAAGTAGCTGCATACAACTCCAAAGTTGATTATCAAGAATAAGCTTAAATCATAAATGGTTTTGGTAGATAATTAGTGTTTTATTTGGAGCTAAACAGCTGGATAAGTACATCATGCAATAGGTCGGCTCTGGCTCATGGGTTGGGCACAAAGGGTTACTGTGAATGGGATGACATCAGTCGGGTTCCACAAGGCTCTTGACAAACCAGGGGACTGGGGAATCACCCAGTGGGCAATTGTGTGAAGTTCAACAAGGGGAAGATTCTGCACCTGGGACAGGGGAACCCTGGGTGCATGGACAGACTGGAGGATGAGAGGCTGGGAAGCAGTGCCACAGAAAGGGACCTGGGGATCCTGGTCCAGGGCAAGCTGAACATGAGGCAGCAGTGCCCTGGCAGCCAGGAGGGACATCCCTGCCCTGGGGTGCATCAGGCACAGCGTCTCTAACCAGGCACCGCAGGGGATTGTCCTGTTCTGCTCTGCACCAAGGTGACCTCACCTCAAGTGCTGGGGACAGTTTCGGGTGCCACAATCTAAAAAAGACATTGAGCTGTCAGAGTCCAAAGGAGGGCAACAAAGATGGTGATGGGCCTTGAGGGGAAGCCGCAGGAGTGGCCGAGGGCACTTGGTCTGTTCAGCCTGGAGGAGACTGAGGGGAGAGCTCACTGCAGTTACAGCTTCCCCATGGGGGGAGGAGAAGGGGCAGACACTGATCTCTGCTCTGTGGCAGTGACAGGACCCGAGGGAATGGCCTGAAGTTGTGTAAAGGGGAAGTTTAGGTTGAATATTAGTTAAAAGTTTTTCACCCAGAGAGTGGTTAGGCACTGGAACAGGCTCTCCAGGGCAGTGGTCACAGCACCAAGCCTGACAGAGCTCAAGAAGCATTTGGACAATGCCCTCAGGCATTGGGGTGATTCTCAGGGTGCCCAGTGGAGGGCCAGGAGCTGGACTTGATCCTGATGGATCCCTTCCAATTCTCTGATTCTGTGAGTGGGAATTCATTTTTTATGAACACACTGGGTATTCTGAGGTTAGCAGCTTACAGCAGGGCTTGAGTCAGATTCTCTTCCAGTTTTGGAAGCCAGTTTTAAGCTGTTTCTTAAGTTTTCTGCTTTCTGTGGACTGAAGGGAGAGGGGGAATCTTGTCAGGAGGTGCACTTTTTTCTCACTTCTGTATTGGCATACAGTTATTTCTGATGAGGAGAGGGGAAACTGGTGCTTTATCGTATTTTCTACACACATCCTTAATTCCTGGTTTAAGATTCTTTTGGATGAAATTTTACCCCTAAGCCTCTATTCTTTGATAATAAAACTTGTTCAAAGTCATCAAAATCTTTTGATTAGTATTTGAGCTTTGGATGGGGTCCTGAAGGGATAGGTTTCTACACAAACTTGTTGGAGAACTGATGATTTCTGTTTTCATGTGCCATTCACTTACTGCAGTAAATTCTCTTTCTGTACCTTCAGTGAAAAAGTGAAAGTGGTGAACATGCATCTGCTTCCTTGGGATGGGTGCATAAAAACCATGCCAGAGAGAAAGGAAGAAAGTTGGGAATGGTATGGACAGGATGAAGGTGCTTGGAGCATGGTGGTGCTTGTCCCACCTGGCAGCTCCCAGCCCCTTGAGGCATTAGGGGCCTCTTCTCCCAGGTGCTCAAAACAATTTAAGTACAGCATTAGATGCATACCATAAAGCTGTGCAGTTTTTGTGGTGAGAAATGAAAAGAAAAAGACACTTGTTGAATTTTTTTTGCATCAGTTTTCATATCTCGTAGGATTCTGAGGAGGGAAAGTGGGGAAAAAAACTTTGTCATCTCAGTTGCTGGACTTCCATCCTCAGAAGAGAGATTTCTCTGTCCTGTGCACTTGCAAAATCTTTTTTTTAGGAAAAAAGGTTGGTTTGGATTGTTCTAAAGCTTGCTTTTATTCTTTCCTTAAGTCCTAGGTATTGATATATCTGTAAGGGAGAAAATTTGATTCTTCTATCAATACTTGATAATAAACTTCTTCTGGCATCCCCTGTAATATTCCTTTCTTTTTTAAATCTAGATCTATAAACTGTGGCATTATTTTTCTTTTGTCTAGTCAGTAAGAATCTTCATTAACTTTTCAATTTTTTTTTGCATTCTCAGAAATGGAAGCTTTTTATTTTTAACCCCTCTGAGACCCTTGCATGCTAAATGAAAGCTTATAATGGGTAAAATGTGGAAATGGACAATTACAATTTTTGGTGTTTCTATTTTCAAGGAAAAGATACTACACAAAGAAAGAAAAGAACACTTAATGATTCAGGGTCATGGAAAGGTTAAAAAAATCCATATTTGAAACAACTGTCTGAAGCCTACAGTCTAAAACTGCAAGGCAAACACTGGATTTGTGGAAAAGAAGAAAAACATAGTAGTTTATTATATAGGTTTGAGACTCTATAGTCCTTGAATCATAATGACATTTCAGCTTGTGTAAATAGCTTATGCCAATGAGGGACCCTGGTCTGACATAGAAATTACCTTAAATTGAGTTATTTTAGAAAGCGTGTGCTAGCATCTGAATGGCAAGAAAACATTTCCAAGACTAATGTTAAAATGCTGCTCTAAATTCCTCCCTTCCTCCCTGTCTTGTTTTGTTTTCTTTCTCCTTATCTTCCAGATCAAATGAATATTGATTGATCTTACCAAGAAGTATCCTGAAAACAGAGCTTAATTTTTTTTTTCGGTTGGCAGACTGATAACAGAGAATATCTGCACTCTTTTTTAAAATTTTGGAATATTATTAAAAAAAAAAGTCACAATCATACCACAGTCATATCCATCTGATTTGCTGTCACCACTGTTTGTCTATACTTAAACTACAGAATGCAGGTCCTGCATATCCCATGATTTTTGTCTGGATGAAATGTACAAAAATGTGTTATGAAAATTATTCCCATTCAGACTTCTTTTGTTTTCTGAAACAGTACAAAAACTTATCAATCTTCTCTAATTCCAATGTCCAGTCTGTGATGCAGCTGGAAATCATTTATGCTCAGAGTTCCCTAGATAATTTCTTTTTGTTTGCTTGGAAAGGCAGTGATTATATTTTATCATCTTGGCTGCTTGATTGATTTCAGAATCATTGAAATGGGAGCTTCTAACTCCCCATGCAAATCTCTGCCCTATATAAACTCACTCAAACGATTTTGATCCAAAGTTTTAAAGATTTCTGGATGAAAACTTTCAGGTGCCTTTTATTCTGTAGAAGGATCATATAAAATCATTGGTTGTCAGTTCAGCTTTAACTCTTTGGATGAAATGTGGAAATCCTAATAACGTAAATTGAAGAAAAATTGTGCAGAGGCATGCATGTTGGATGGAAATTACAAAAAAAAATTAATTATTAAAAAAGTGGAGATCTAGCATAGCTTCTCAATAGGAATAAGAGAGAAAGTACAACCAGGCTAGATTTGAAATGCGTCTTTAACTTTGTGAATTCAAACATATGATAAGTTTGCCTGAAATACAGTTGACTGGATTTCATGACCTAAAAGGTCTTTTCCAGATCTGATATTCATAGCTTTAAAAGCTAAAGGCTAGAAAAAAAATTAAATACTTTTCTGAAACAAAATGCTTTTGACTGAAGCAAAAATAAAGCAAAGTAAATAAGTTCAAGAAAGCTTTTGTGGATTTTTTTATCCCCTGCTTTCTAGGCTCCTTTGTTAGTCCCTTTTTCAGTAAATTATAGGGATAGAGAATACTCTTCATCTTTATTGCATCACCAACTCTATCACTTTTTTTTCCTTTTCTCCTTGGGAAACTTAATGTTGACATTTCTGTTACTACAAGGAGTCCTCCAAGGCCTGTCACTTTTTGTGGCAAGAGGAACCACTCTATTTTTAGACATCTTTTCAGAAATTTTAAACAAAATATTTGGAGAAATCCTGTTGGTCCTAAAATTTAGTTCCCTTGTACCGTAAGTCTTCTTGTTTTATCCAATTTGCTAAGAAATCTAGAGAATAAATTAAGAGTAAAGGCAAAAAAAACCTAAAGCGAACAAAAGGAAGAAATGGGTGCTAACCATTGATATATGGAAATCTGAGCCCTGATAGGAGCTCAGAGAGAATTCCACATGACTTTGACTTTTCGGTATAATTATCTTATTAATTATCTAAGTCTTGGATCTAAGCCATTTTCAGTTTCCACATTGCAGAGGAGGATTGTTATAGTTCGAGCTGGATCCAGGGCCTGGCCAATGAAGGTATGCAGGAACAAAGTCACCCTGATTTTAGTGCAATGCAATAGACTCTCAAGTGACTTACAGATTTGGGACAAGATATATTGGTCACCTTGATAGGACCTGACACAAAACTTTGCTTTCTCTGGTTCTGATAAGATGAATTCTTGATGGAAGATAAAATTTAAGGGATTTAATAATTCAGCACAGTTCAGGATCAAATTAAAAGAATTAATTGCTTTCCAAAAGGTAAGATTTGGTGCTTAATGTTTGCCTACTGGTCAAGTGAAGCAGAGAAGGGAAAAAATATATGGTAGAGGTCTTTGGCATTTGGATGTGCACTGTTTTGACACTAAATCAAACTCCAAGTATAACCAGAGGGCAGTGATGATTTGCATGCCTACATTCAAGAAACTGCAAACATATTCATGCCAGAACATGTGAGTGCCTCTTGTAACACACAGCCTGTTTCATGAATCCCTTTTATTTATTTGGTATAGGAAAAGTAACCTGCCATTCAGAATTTGAGCAGCATACCTCAAGAGTACCAAAAGATATTTCTTCTTTTTACAAAATATCCCTTCAATGCTTAACACAGAAATGTCTGTGAACTGCCGTGTTGATGCAGAAAAGACATCTTCGTGTGGTAGAAACATTTCTTCTGTTAACCTGGTCCAATTTTCTGCAGTTCTTTTCTGCTTCCTTTGCTTTGTCTCGTAATTCCTTTTGTTGGAAGGCTTGTTGGCACTGTTTGGTCTCGCACCTGCTAAATGCAGGCTGAATAAAGTTTGATGTGGTAGATCCAAATGTTCCTATCAGAACTCACTAGGGAGTTAATGCACTGTGTTACAGCTCTGTGGTTGCTGTTGGAGTTACTTGGGAGGATTGCTGTAGTAGAAATGTTTCACTCTCTTCATGTCAGTCTCTAGTGGACATGAGCTGCTCCAGGTACAGGAAGGCTGGGCTTGAGGCAAAAAGCAAAGCTGCATGGAGCTGCAATGTTTCATGGAGATGCACCAGTTTCCATGCACCTTTTTTTCAGACAGCTGTGTGTGGTGAGGGGTAGAGAGAGAGACAGGAAAGGTTTGTTTGGGGTACTGATGATGTGGATGTCGGCTGGCTGGGAAATTACAGTAATTTCCTGCCTATAAGGTGCACTTCTGGGTTGCTGGCAAGTCCCTGTACTCTGTCCATATATAATGTGCACCGGCGTATAAGGCGCAACACCCCCCCCCCCCCCCCCCCCCCCAAGTGAGGATTGGTGCGCAACAAAGTAAGGAATTAGTAATGGATTGTGGGGTTTACTGGTGCTCACTTTGCAAACAGTTTTCACGTATCAGTGTAGCCTTTAAACACAGCCCCAGGTGCCCTCCCCTCGCCATGGAGCTGCCCAGTGCTGTGGTGCTGCCCCTTGCCACAGTGGCTCACACTTCCGGGTTGGCAATTTCCCAAACTTTGTCCATATATAAGGTGCACTGGCATATAAGGTGCACTTCCAGGTTCAGATCAAAACTTCAGTCAAAAAAGGTGTGCCTTATACTTGTGAAATTACTGTACCCAAATCTTGGCTTTGCCATACACTGGTTCACTGGGCATCAGGGAGCAGTAGATGCTTAGGAAAGCATTTCAAAGGTCTGTTTCTTTTAGTGGTATTTGAATTTCTTGCATAAATGTTCACTGCTGAGGGTGCTTGAGAGTGTCCTAGGCTGAGCTGCTACTTGTGTGGATGAACCTGAGGAAAATGGGATGGTTAATGTAGGAGGCTTATAAACACATTGACAAAAGTCTCAGTAACTAATCACTAAGTTTTTTTTTGCTAAGTATTCTGGTGGAATTCAAATAAGAAACTGCTGACAGGGTTTTATAAATCCTCTGCTAAGTGAGCTGTACTCCCGAAGAAGTGGGGTGGTCACTTGGGTTTCACAGAGTGCTGATGGGGAAACCCAGCAGCAAGTTTTAATCAGAGAAACTGGTAAAGCTGCTGATAAGATGCAGGATTAGTAAATGCACAGCTGAATGTGGTGTGCTGGAGGAGAGCCAGCACAACTTTCTCCATACCAGGATTGGTGAATCTTGCAGAGGTTGCTGACAGAGGCATGAGGCCTGAGAACTGGGGTGGTCTGGCCATGGAGAGTCCATGTGGGTTTCCAGAAAGCTTCAATGGGGTAAGAAAAACAGATTCTGATACAGAAACCAGGTGTAATATGTGGCGTCCTCGTGGTTAAACAACTGTGTAAGTGTAGACAGCAACTGGAAGCAAAATGAAAGGGGACAAAGCTTTTTGTTGCATTGCACAATTAGAGTGGGCATGGTCTGATTGCAGGAATTTTTAGAAGGATCTCATGATGCTGAATGACTGAAGCAGATTGCAGTTGAAATGTGAGATCAGTGAAGGCAAAATAATGCATGTGCAGGATTAAAAAGCTATCAAGTTTTGATTTATATTATCATTTAGCACTCAGGAATGATATCTTTGTATAATCAAAGAGAACAGTGCGGAAACTGTGATAATACTACCACTCTGGTGCAGCCAGATGTTGAATATTTTTTTCTAGTTCTGGCAATTCTACATCAAAAAAACCCTGCAACTGAGCTACAGAACATTGATAAAGATAGAACAGATCCAAGATTAGCAGAAGTCTAAGTAGTCTAGGGTCCTTCCACTTGGGGTTGTGGTTATTTAAGGGATGTATCAATAGATTCATAAAGTCATAGAAGGCATAGAGAGGCAAGTGATTATTTGCTGTTACAGCAATTGAATTATTAGGCAGAATTTTAAAAACAGACAGAAGGAAGTACTTTACATAGCCCATAATTAAATTGTGAAGCTTATTACATAGCAGAGACCAAGATTGTAAATGGGTTCAGGGAAAGACCAACACATTCCTAGAGTAAAAAGCCATTACAGGCTATTAAGTGGAAAGGTCTGGAAGGAGCCTCCAGCTCAGGAAGTCCTTAAACTACTGATTACTGGAAACTGTGACTGGAGTATGTCAGGGCAAGGATTACCCAGTTTGTGCCAGTGCTTCTCTAAACACCTACTACTGGCTACTGTCAGTAAGGGGTTGCTGCACCAGACAGATTTTTTAATTTGGCTGAAGTTGACTCCTTTCATAGCAAATGCAAAAAAATTGTGAGTCAATGTTGCAATGAAATAATCACTGCCCAGTGGTCAGCTAAAAAGAAGAACAATACATGCCCAGGGGGTGAGCTGGGAAAAATGGGTTTCAGGGTCCTGATAGAGTCAGAAGAGATGCATGGGGAAAACTTAAATAATGCCATATGCCACTATGTTTTCTTCATAATATCCGTAAGCACCAAATTGCTGGAGTGAAAACCACCTCCAAATAAACTCAGGTACATATAATTTGTTCATGTAGTATACAGGTGCTGTTTGGCATTGTATGGTGCTTTTCTAGCTCTAGTTGGCAAAGCCAAGGGCTGGCAGGTGTACAGTTTATCCACATTGAATATTCAGAGAAATTCAGGACTACTGTAACTTAAACATCATTATACAAATGGTTGTCCCTTTCTCTGTAAATATCTAGGTTAACTCGGAGAAAAGACTCCCAAATCATCTTTCCTGGCAGACATGCTAGCCATAGGATCTGTTGAAGCCAGTCTCTGCATTTTTATATTTTCTCAACCTTGCAGCTGAGACTGTCTCAATGATAATGCTCATATACAAAGGAGGATGATAACCTCCGCCTTGGAAAGGCAACAACTCCAACTAAATTGACAAAGCTGTTAACCACATGCAATAGTAACTTACTCTTTCTGTTCCAAAGACAGTATTTTCACAACTATAAGGAACACCGGATTATAAGGCACACTTCCAGGTTGTTGGTAAATTTCCAAACTTTGTCTATATATATGGCGCACCAGACTATAAGGCACACTTTTTTTTTTTTTGCAACGAGGATCTGCGTGCAACAAAGTAACAAATTAATAATGGAATCATGTGATCACAGGGTTTACTGGCAGGTGCTCAATTTGCAAACATTTTTTCATAGATTGGCACAGTCTTTAAACGCAGTCCCAGGTGTCCTCCCTGTGCTGCGGGCTCCAGCACTCCCACCCGCCCCTGGCACTGGCTGGCGCAGCTCTTGCAGCTCGGGTCTGTGGCTTGCACTTCCGGGTTGGCAAATTTCCAAACTTTGTCCATATATAAGGCACACCAGATTATAAGGTGCACTTCCGGGTTTTGATCAAAATTTTAGTCACGCCTTATAGTCGTGAAATTACTGTAGATTTTTTTCCCTAGCACTTCAATAGTTTGCTTACTAATTGACTAATTGTTGTGGTCTTTGAGGGTAAAACTATACAGCCTAAAGAACTCATTGGAGGATATTTATATGCCTTCAGTGGAGGAAAAGGCTCAGTAAAGCCAAAGGCTGGGATATAAGCTCACATTTCCCCTGATCAAATATGTATTCTTTGATCTGATAAGTAGGTTGAGTCTCGCCTGACTTTTCAGCAAAATGCAAGTGTAATGCTTTTAAAAAATAAAAAAGTCAGTTAGTGTACTTGAATGTCTGATTGCTTCTGGTTTTCAAGAGAGTTGACTGCTCTGTTAAAGAATTTCCTTAGTGATATCAATTATGGAATTAGTATCAGATATTTTTGTCAGTTTTATATTCGATGACATAGGCATTTATGTGTACCCTTGCCTGTTCTCAATGGTGGTGTGTTAGCTAAGATAATAATAGTATCTACTACAAGTAAGTGATTACTGGATGTGAAAAAGTAGTTATTGAAATACAGCTCATTATTTATGATGAAATATTTCCTAGCTGTTGGTTACTACATCAGCAACTGGGCTGATTGTGCCCTTTTTAACAAAGTTGTGCTCTTCATAGTCTGAAGAATGAAATATATGATGAAACTATGGACTCACTACTGTCTGTCTCTTATCAGGGAAACAGTGATTACTTCTATGGGAAAGGCTGTCTGTCAAGCCTGTGTTTTCATTCATGCACTCAGCATGGTGGAGATGAAATTTCTGAGAAAGATAACTTAAAGTCAATCGTGTTACCTTACCATTGGAAAAAGGCCAGGTGGTGTAATTTGCCAAAGCAATATGAGATATGATCACCTGGTTACTCAGCATCTGTTTTGTTATCAGATTTGTCCTACCTTCCCTTTCCCCCCATTTTCCTGTGTCTTGTCTGTCTTATATTTATCAGAAGGCCATGTGTTTGCTCTTTAGCTTGGCCTCCTTTTTTGATGGGACAGCTTCTGCAGTGCATACAGTGTGTTTTGACATTGTCTCTCTTTGCTCTGAGTAAAAATTCTGATCAGAAACTGTGCAAAAGTAGACATTTTTAGCTTGTTATTGAGCCCAAGGGTCACTTCTGGCTGGTTCATGCAAATTTGTAACCTCTGACATAATTTTAAGGCTTTTATGTTAAAACAGACCAGGAAAAAAAAAAAAAAAAGGTGTTATTGTCATGTGTCATGCCTGTGTTTTGCATACTTTTCAGACAAAGCTGTAAATCCAGCTTGGCATGCAGAGGAAGGGCAGGCTGTTGGCATAAAACTGTGCCAGATCTCCCCACAAAAGGCTCATCAACCTCGGCTTGCTCTTAAAGAAGCGTGGGCCAAATTTCAGGTTTTCCTATGGGAGGCTTGTGTTATACTTGAAATAGTATCTGAGGCTTGGTGCTGAGACGTATGCAAGCACTCATTACACATATTTACCTTCCTCTGTTGTGACGATGGGCCTAAGTAGGTTTGCTTTACCCCTGCCAGCGATGCAGAGTGGAAAAAGTGATGCTGCCCTGTTTCCATCCAAATAAACTAACATGTTATGAACGTCTATTATGAAATAGACACAAGAATGTACTCTTGCATTTAGGAAGCCTGAATAACTACCTTGATACCAAAAACAGAATGGAAGGAGACTGACAAATATTGCGAAGTTTTCTTGAAAAATATATTTTAAAATATTTTTTTTTTAGTTTCTTGTAGCTTATTTCTCTAAGGCCTTAATCCAGTTATTGAGATGTGTAGTATATGTTGTACTTATATATTTGGCATAAAATATTTCTTGCTAAATACACTACCAGATGTTTAAAGTATTTCCTTGGGCTTCTTCCCCTTTTTTGTCAAATGCAAAGTATTGTGGAAAAAAACCCCTTAATGTCAGTTTTGCCCACGTTAAGTAGAAAGAGGTTATTGTATGATCAGAGGCTGATGTTAATGCTCTGAGTTGTTCATGCTGCCCACAAGAGAGGGGATTTAAGATCTTCTGCTTCAGTTCACTTGGTTTTTCCAGACATGCATTGTGAGCAGCAAGGCTTCCAAGCTCCTTTAATGCAGATATATATTGCACTGTGTATTTTCAGGACAATGAAAAGATGTATTAAGCATATGGCTGACCTGGATTGTCTCCTCTGGCTCAATTGACCTTTATTGCCTTGGGACAGTGGTAAGACTAGGAGATACTATAAATAGCTGCAGCACTGTGGGAGCGATATCACAAAAATGCACTTTACACAAACAGCCTGTCATTTTGCTTTGTGGGGGATGTGTGTATTTGGCTTACAAATGGAGATATCTCTGACATGATTTTTGTCCTCTTCTGAATCACTGCAGCTGAAGCTGTGAGATTATTTTGGCCGTTACTATCAGATTCATACAATGCAATAATGTTGGGAAGCTGTAGGAAAGAGACTGTTCAGGTGCAGCTGAGCTTTGCATTTGCAGTCTACTGTACTTCCACCTGAGGGCTCAGTGATGGAGGCAGCTCTGTCAAGGCTGGGTGTCTGCAGGGAGACAGGCAGGAGGGATATCCCCTCTGCACTCTGGGGCCAGCTTCAGGAGTGCAGTAGTCAACCACCTATGACTTCTGAGGAAGGTCACATCTCTGCCTCAAGAGCTGTGAAAATTACTTTGCACCAGAAAGACAGAACTGAAATATAAGTGGAAAGAAGTTGTAATTCCTTGAGGGATTCTGATATGATCAAAGAAAGTAACGGTTTATGACTTCCCTTCCTGGTGGTGTCCTCATGTCCTGTTTTATGTAGTTGGATGCCAAATGGGTGACTTTTCCAGCTTATAAACTGAGTAAAAGCAACTTTGATTCTTTGTAAAAACTCATATTTTGTCTCTCCTATAAATGGTATTTGGAATTTTACATAAAATGATTCAACAGATCTAGTTGTGTTTAAGGAATGGGTGTAATGCATGAGGACTCCACTGACACTGGCAAACATAACCACAGATAGTCCACTGGATTTGATATTTCAGCTTAGTGCCAGATGAGTAACTGATCCCCATTAAAGAGTAATTTCCAGTGATCAGGTTGCTATATTCTTTTCCTAAACTGCTTTAGCAGGAGATGGCATTCAAGCCTCATTTCACTGAAGCTGAAATGAAATTCATTGCTGCCTCTTCTGATTCTGGAGAAGGCTGAGGAGGATGCTGGGTAATTATGTTGGAGAGATATATTTCTTATATATGCACTCCATTTATTTGTGTTTTTTTCTTTTCAATTTGCAGGAAAGCAATCTCCAGGTCAGGCCTCCAGCACTTGGCTCCTGTGCATTCCCTCAACATTCCAGTCACCAATGGACCTGTGAAGGAACCAAGATCAGCCTTAGAGTGGACTGTAGGTGTTTGGTTTTTTTTGGTGGTTAATTTGAGCAGTATCTCTAGCTGGTGCTCTCTCCATCCTTAAGTCAACATAAGACATCATGTCACTATCAGAATTAGTGCTAGTCATTGGGAGTATGCTTCTATTATGAACTGGAGCACAGGCAGAGACATGAAAACCTGTGGGGACTTGAGTGAAAAATGACGGATTTTCCAGCTTGGCAGTTGCCTAGTTACGCTTTCCCACCTTCTTGAGAAATTGTGCCATCAAAGATTGATCTAATTTTAGCACAGCAGGGTTTTGTGCCTCTGTTTGATGGGCCAAAACTTAAGCTGAAGGCACACGTTGAGTTGTCTGCATCTGTAGAGTAGGTAATTGACATTTTTGGTCACAGTTCTTTGTAGGGATGATGAAATTTCTTTTGGGCCTGAGCTAGTGTGCTAACATGAAGAGCATGTTTCTACCCCTTCCATCTTGCTCTTTTATGTTCCTGGGCTGAACCACTCTAGGGCTGGCCAAAAGTTAAAGCAGATTGTTAAAGGCATTGTCCAAATGCCTTTTAAAACACTGGCAACCACCCCTCTAAGAAGACTGTTCCAGGGTTTAGCGTCCCTTTTTGTGTTTACTAATGGCAAGTCTGTACCTCCCCTGAAACCATGCCCATACACCTTCCAGGTGCTTATGCACTGGTAAGAGCTAAAAAGATGAGCTATAAGCCAGTGGGTCACACAAATGTCTCAAAGCAAAGCATACAGTAGATTTTACACTTGGCACTGGTAAAGAGGTTGAGACATTGTGGTATGAAGGCACCAGCCACCCAAGCAGCTTTTAGTTGAAGATAACTTCAGTTTTGATGAATATGGCTTATGTCTGTCTGTTCTCTGTACCAAAACAGAATTGAACTTTAGATTGCCTGCTCTTCTTGAACTCCAGGTGTTGCACTCAAAGTTTAAGGGGATTAAATTTTGCAGGCTGTGTTGCGGGAAGTTGGATTAGATTCACTATGAGGGTTTGCAGTTTGAAAGCTTGCTTAGAATCCTCTTGGAAATGCTTTGGAGAATACCTTGTTCTTTCATTCCAGTAAATCCAGGTGCTTATTCAGTAAGGTAATAAAAATGCCTGTTTGAATCATCACTGCTGTTCAGTAGGAATCTGAAGGATCCTTCAGATCACATAGTTGAAGGGTTAAGCACATTAGCTAAATTCAACACCTTTAAAAAGTGTACTTAGAAAAAACAGCAACAACAATCCCTGCAAAAAACCCCTGAACCCCAAGTCCATCAACCACAGCTTGCCCTTACTCAGCTGATTCTCTGCTACTCCTTTACTGGGATGATCCACGATCCCATGATGATTACTCTTTTTACCTCATGTGATCCCTATAAATAAATACCGCAGGAGCTGCTGCAAGTTGGTAAATATTGATTAAATATTTTAGGTTTTAGTTGTGTGTGATGTTTTCATAGTTTACTTCCATGGTTATGGTTTAGATTTTTGATCAGTTCAATTTCTTAGCTGTTTACAGCCTAGTGTTGCTGCTTTACTTCACACTTTTACTGGAGAAGGGAGGGATCTGTGTCATGTGGGGAGAGGGACAGGATAGTGAATGTAAGACATCTGTGGCTGGTAGGAGACTGGACTGACCGGCTGTAGTAACTAGTAGAAGGCAGAAAGTGTCCTGGTTTTGGAGGACAGGCACTGCCAAGTAAAAGGCAGGAGCTCCTCCTGAAATGGAGAGTGAAAACCCCCTCCCTCCAATTTATTATAATTTGGAAATTAAGGGGGCTCTTAGGCAAAGATATGCGTTTAGGAATAACAGTTCTTTACTAATATATCTATGAGACAAGCAAAACCAACATCAGCTATGAAAATTAGTGACAAAAAAGCCCAGAACAGTATATTTCAGTTCCAGTCTTCTCGGCCACAGCTGCCGTCTCCTTGCTCTCATTCCCGGTGGTGGGGGCAGGGCAGGTCCCCTGGAGATCCCGAGGGCAGGAACAATGGCAGTGGCAGCCCAGGAGGGAGAAGGATAGAGGAGGGACTCCCCTGCTCACCGTGTGGATTGTGGCACTCGGCTGGGGTCCAGAGATGGCAGGCTGGATCGGAAAAAAAGTAGTAATATTCCGGCAGCCAGCAGCAACGACCATGGCTCCCTGGCGCTGGGAATGGCAGGGGGTTGTAGGTCACATCTCCCAGACGTCTTCCTCTGATGAGCACCGTGGGGTGAGTGTCCCTCAGAGCTCTCTCCCCACCTTCCCCCACCCTGCCCCTTCATCTTGAGCGATCAAAAGCTGGCAGAGCTGCCAGCAGGCTTCCTTAACGTTATAATGGGAAAAATTCTCCACAGAGGAGGATTAAGGGAATAAAACCCCCCGAACCCACAACAGAAAGGTATTTCTCAAATCTGAGATATGATGGAAGTATGGTTTGGAGATGTGAGGACGTTGAAGTGGACCAAATAGTTTATAATACGTAGTGAGTTTCAACAAAGAAAAAAAACTTACAGTAATTTCATGATTATAAGCCGCACCTTTTTCATTGAGGAATCCAGCCTACACTAGTAGTGCGGCTTATATTCAGGTGCAGCTTATCTATGGACAAATCCCAGTGAAATACCAACCCAGAAGTGAGAGCCAGCAGGAGGGCACCTGGGGCTGCCTTTAAAGGCTTCTCTGGTCTATGAAAACTGTTGCAACTTGAGCACCTGACACCAAACCCAGCTGGCAGTGATTCTGTTACTAACTTGTTACTTTGTTACACATGGATCCTCGCTTAAAAAAAAAAAAAAAAAGTGCGGCTTCTATTCAGGTGCGGCTTATATATGGACAAATCCCATGGTCTACCCAGCTACCAGGAGGTGCGGCTTATAATTTTGAAATTACTGTAATTTGAAACTAAAAAAAACCACCAAAAAACCTAATAAAAAAAAGAAAAGAAATTAAAAAGTTCCAAATTAAGTCCAGGGCTGTATTTGGAAGAGTGAAAAGATATTTCAATTGATGTGGGGGAGCTAGACAAGAAGTTTTTGTATTCAATCACTGAAAGGCAGCATTGATCAGTGTGTGTTACATCCTCTTATACATCACCCTTCTCTTCAGTATTTCTGAGGATTATTCTCCAAGGACAAAGTCTAAGTGATATGGACATGAATTGTCGCTTGACTTAGAAGAGAGGAAACATTTTCTACCACAGCCTTCACAATACTGGAAAGAATTCCCTGGCCATTTCCTCCATTTTTGAGAACTCCTTGCAGGTGGTTTGCCAGTATCAGATGGTCCTGTAAACAGGGCACTGAGTCAGAGAGTGGGATACTCTGCTCTGTCACTTACCTTGTGAATGACCTCTGATGAGTTGTTTTGCCTCTCGGTACATCAGCCTCCCTAGCTGTAAAACAGAGGTGATGATTCTCATGTCCCCTAAGACTTTTTCCACAAAATCCCTCAGTATTCTTTATTATTGTTGTTCCTACCGTCTCTCTTCCCTGAGGTTTATTTTCCCTAACATGTTAAAAATGTCCAGTTTCATCACATTTGTTACACCTGATTCAAGATAACTTGTAGCTTTGTTTTATATTTTAAGGTTCTCTTTTCATACCAGGGTTTTACAGAATACAGTGTCTGGAGTAGGTGTTATAATAACCAGAAGGGAGTGATGAGGATGCCTTACCAAAAAGTAATTGACCTAAGTGACTGCCCCTGTGATATGTTTATGCATAACCCTTTCTCCCACCTGCCTTTGTTTTAGACATCACTCCCAAGTGTTAAACAATTAAGTCAATAATTCTAGCCCAGATTCTCAAGTGAGTACAGACTGAACCAGCCAATACCCTGCCTGTGTACCTTTGAGGATCCACGTCTTTGTGTATTTTTCTATTGCCATTTTCTACAAAGGATTATAACCATAAGGTTGTACACAAAGTCCTCCTGTAATTTTCTTTTAACTACTGCCTTCTACCTCTTACTTTCTGTGGTGCCTACAAAACTATTGACAGCCACTAGAACAGCAGAGTGTTGAACATCCCCAAATCTTTTTTTTTCCATTGTGCATTTTTTTTCTGTTAATGCCCATTTCTTTCATTCTCCCATGACAATGAGACTTTGAATCTTTCCCCCACATTTGAAGAGGTATTTGAAGGTATTCAGTTTCCATTCTTGGAGGTCAGTGTAAAAACTTGACAGATCTATGCTTTGTTCTCTGTGAATGCACAATTGGAGTTCTCTAGGTACAAGCTGAGTGTTTTTTAGAGGTGTAATATTATAACTTATACTGTAAATTATGTGCATAAAAGATAAAGCCAGAAATCTTTTAGATCTTAACAAGATCAGAAAACTATGTATAAGAGTTGAAGCTGAAAAATGGCACTTGGCAATATGGGGAAGCAGGCTTAGGTCAGGAGGATTGTACAAGGCACTACCTGATTTGCTGCCACTGGATAGGGCAGAGAACATGGTGACCAAGGATGTGGCAAACTTTAATTGCTCAGTTGTTTTTTGTTTTTTTTTTTTTAACTTCCTTTTTTGCTGGTGAGAACTGCCTTCAGCAGTCCCAGGTCACTGCTACCAGGGTCTGAAAGAAGGAAAACTACCTTGTGTGGAGGATGATCAGATTAGGGAATATTTAGATTGAACATACAGAAGTCCATGGGGCCTGATGAGTTGCACATAAAGGTACTAAGGGAGCTGGCTGATATCCCTCTCTATATCCTGCTCTAGGACAGTCTGCTGTCTTTGAATGGTCATAATAGTCAGAGGATGTTCCTGAGGACTACAACAAAATAATTGTTAATTCTACCTTCAAGAAGGATAAGGAGGATCCAGGGAACTCCAGGCTAATCAGTCTTACCCTGATTTCTGGGAAGGCTATGGAGCAAATCCTTCTGGAAGTAATTTCCAAAAATATTAATAATAAGAAGTGACTCTGAGTATTCAGCATTGATTTATGGAGGTCTGATCATGCGTGACCAGCCCAACAGATTAAATGGCTTGGTAGATGAGGGGAGAACAATGGCCACAGTGTTGACTTTTGGAAGGCTTTTGACACCATCTTCTATAACATCCTTGTAGATAAACTGATTGTGATATGGGCTAGACAAATAGACATGAAGTGACTATATCAGTGAGGTATTTAAAATCAGTGAATGTGACTTTGAAATGAGTCTGTTGCATTATATTCTGTGCCTTTTTGGCACTAGTCAGTACTTCTGTCAGCTTACTTTCATGGACAGTAAGTGTTTGGAAGTGCCTAATGAGCTTGGATAATTAGCATATGTTTTAAAACAGTAGGACATGTTTTACATATGATAAAACATTTCCCTCATTCTAGATTAATTTATTTCTTTTCCCCATGAATAGTTTGGCTCCCATATCATAACTTCCTAAAAGCTATACTAACTTTTACACTGAAGAATGGACTTCCTTCCATTAGAGGGTCTTCACGGCTAAGTTTTGTAATTGGGAATTATGTATACAGTTGAAAAGAGATGTATGTTTTTATATACTCTCATGACAAAAGGAGAATCCCAGGGTATTCCATTAGTCACATAAGAACATGAAGAGATAATAGGAATTCTAATTCAAGTTAAGTAGTGATGAGCGCATATTTGAAAATTGCTGAAATTTTGTGTTCAGTTGACACTTGAAGTTTTCTGTTCTGGATCAGTAGTGGTACTTTGCTGCTTCTCTTTGTGAAGGTTTAAGATCTGATATTCTTTCCAGAGAGATCTAAAGAGAGATCTGTCATATTTCAAAATGGTGGCTATATCTTTATATTTTTCAAAGTGATGTAGAGGATACAGTGATTTTGCAGAAGGTGCCCATCTAGAAAACATGTATTTTTTCACGTTGCTGAAGCGCAACTGTTATCAGGAATATCTCATATTCTCTATGAGAACATAGGGAGACATCATCTCATCTGATAGTATCTGAACATTGCTGCTCCATGAAGACAACTGTTGTTATTTGGTTTCTGTATAGAGGTGATCTCTCAGCTGAAGAATATGGGGATCTCAAAAGGCAATTGATGCAGAGATGTTGGTAAGCATGGTGGGGGAAAGGAGAAATGTATCCCTATGCCATTTTATTTTGTTCTATGTCCATTTATTACATTTGCAATAATTAAAGAATATGTGATCTCTATGTGAAAAATATTCCCAAATTAAAATGTGCTAAGATGGAGTTAAAACTGAGTATATATATCAACAGAGAAATATTTGAGGCATTGCTCCTGTTTGCAACATGAGTATTGTGAACTCTGAAATTTCAGAGTTAAAGCTGAAACATAATCCAAACAAATGACAAAGATATTTGGAAAAGAGGCACCCAAACAAATTTGTTTCTGCTCAATAGTCATCTCCTAAAGAAAAGGGTCAAAAGTAATATTTTTTGCTTACAAATATATTTAATTAAGTTCAGATTATTGGCCACTAATTTTACACTACATTAATTTTACACGTATAAGGCGCACCATTTTGACTAAATTTTGTTCAAAACCTGGAAGTGCACCTTACAGTCCGGTGCACCTTATATATGGACAAAGTTGGAAATTTGCCAACACAACCCAGAAAGTGTGCCTTATAGTCCAGTGCGCCCTATAGTTGTGAAATTACTGTCATTGTAAGTATCATCCAATGCATATTTGCAAGAAGTGTTGCTGGAGTGTTAACAAAGGGAAAATTTTCTTACCGACTTATTTTAGAGATTTTTCTTAAATAATTTGTTGCAGGTCAGTCATACAAGGAGTGGAGAAGAGTTCCATTCCTTCTGCTACAACTGGAGTTACAACTCTTTTGAACTAGAAATTTGGGCTGACTTGATTTATTTGTTTGTCTCCATAAGTACAGCTGCTTGACATGGCAAATTAAAACAGTCATGTTTATCTTCATTGCTTTTGAAACCATGACTGCAGTCTGAAGAACAGTGAGGTATGGATATAGTGGTGGGCGTTAGAAAAATGGTAACTCTTGCTCTGTCATTTTCTATGCTGGAGCACTTGAAAAAATCTAGCTGAATTTGTGAAATGTGCACAGCAAGTCATGAGCACATGCATGTAATTACATGGTTCCCAAACTTCTGGTCCTTGAATTCTTATTTCTCTTCCACTTCAGGGGGGTTGTGTGTGGTATTTGTTTTGTATGCAAGGAATGTTTGCTATACTGAAATTATTTTGTATGCTATTAAGGTGGTAATGGATCAGGGGCAATCAAAGGGGAGGTCTACATCTGGGGGAGCATATTGAGATTGTGTGTCCTCTGTGAGCCAGGCTGCCAGGAAAGCACTGCTGCCTCCGCTTCACTGAGCAGGGGCTCTCTTTCTTCCCAGGACACTGAACTCACACACTTAAGAAGGCTGGGAAGATGGAGAAGAGAGAGATTTCACAGTTTTCTTTATTAGGCCATAGTCATTGCTGTTTTATCTGCAATGATGGATAGTATCCATTTTCCACATAGCAAGTCAGAGCAAAACATGTCAGCCCAAAATCATGATTTGACATGTCAGCTGAGGTGCCCTGACACTCAGCTGGCATCAAAAGCATCAGTCCCACTGAAGCCATCTTTAACCCACCACTCTTTGTGTCAGATCCAGCAGTTATGTGGTCACAGGGTAGGTTGTTTTGTTTAGCTGATTTGGTAGATGAGATAGCTAGTTTTTTCCTTTAGCTGAACTGATTTTATACGTAGCTTTACAGCCACAGATTCAACATGAGGAAAATGGCAAGAGCATGAGACTGGCATCTATATCTTCAGGGACAGAAGGAGAATAACTACTCTAGCTATTCCTTTAGAAGCCATTAAATCCTAAAGCCAATGTAAAGACATCAAATACAAAATAAATCAAACTGGCAGACTTCTTATGGGAAAAAAAAAGGCTGTGTCAAAATATACAAGTGATCACAGAACCTTTATTGTGGTTTAAGTTTGTGTTTAACAGGATACCATAGAGATATTAGGAGCTTAATCCAAGGACCCTCTGTCAGCCTCTGTGTTGGGAGGTGATGAGTGCCCTTTTGTCCACCAAGTTGTGTAATATTGCATGTAAATTTTAGACTAGATAATACTGTTTTGTTGAAGTAAAAATTCTTCATAGAAATAAGTTGATTTTTGTCAAAATTTTCTGTCTGAACTGAATACAAAATTTGGCTTACAAAAGGTCACAGTACTTCCTTTGACTATATCATCTTGATTTTCGTAAGTGGCAAGAGAATGTCTCATCATATAAATGACAGAGCCCTGAAAAATTTAAAATAGTGAAGCTCAAATAATTCCCTTTGATCTCATTGAGACAAATTAACTGGCAAGAAAAGATTTTTGAGAGAGGAAATTTCGTCTTGGGCAGTCTCACCTCTTTGCTCTGATTCAAGATGAACGATTTTTAAAAAGTCAATTTGTTGAAATTGAAATGGAGAGTTTTCACACACAGTGCTGTGAAATTCTCTGTGGCAGTAGGAGTCTGGAGGAGTGCCACTCATACCAGACCAGGTTATTTACATTTTTATTATTTAGCTGTGCTAGAACTCTAAAATAACATGAACTATAAAGGTCATCCTTGTAGACTACTAACTAATTTTATTTACGCAGTGATGTAAAGCCAGACATGTAAATCTCTGATACAATCTGGAACAATAGAGAACGAACGGTCTAAACTAGGTTATGGAAATAGGCCACTTTATCTTTAGAAATCCTGATGGCAAGTTATGTGGACCTGGTCCAAATGAAGGGGTTGTTAATCTATTTTTTAATACAATTTTTATTCCTTGTTAAAAATTCTGTCCCAGGAGCTGTAAGCTTTCTTACTTAGTTTTCAGAGTTGGTCTTACCTAAGAATCTTTAATAACCTACAAAATTTACCTCTGAGTTATAATGTTGAGTTTGCACTGTTTTGTCAGCAGAGAAGCTGCTCAGGTCAAGCACTCTTTAGTGAGCTTGTAACCTCCTGCTGAAGGGAAAACAGCTGCAATATAAAGATGAACATGAGGGACAAAGTTTACCATCTGAATAATGTACCCCTTAAGAAAAGCTTGAATAATTTCTTAAGATAGTGCAAGTTCTTAGAAATTATTTTGCATTATGAATCCTCACCTAAACTATTGTGCTCTGGGAATTGGAACATTTCTGATGAAGTTAAATGAGTAGACTATCCTTCAAAGAATTAAACATCTGAGACAGGTAGACCTCTCACCAGTGTTGGTCTTATCCTCTTGTTTTACTGGAAGTGAACACCGTGGTTGTGGTAGGCATCATGTGTAGTCTTTCACAGGTCCTGGCTGTTGTGGGTGCACTCCAAAAAGCAAAGGATTTTGCTACTTCTGCTTTTCTGCTTTACCTAAGAAATCAGCATAGCAAGAGAAGCTATCTCATTTCATCACTTTGAAACTGACTGTGGTATTTTAAATTAATTATTTTATCCAAGATGGCTATTTCGGAGCATCCTGCTGTCGGACGCCATCTGTTTAGTGAGCGTCATCATTTGTGACTTCTGCAGTGTGGGAGCCAAATGTCTGACTGTCAAAGTGTTTTCTATCGTGCTCTAATTCTGGCTGAACAGAATTCCTATTTATTCACTTTGCTCAAGTGGTGTACAATAGACTTTTAGGCTTTTTAGTCACACTAGAATTACAGGTCAGTGAAACCCATGGTCCATCCACAAGTTTCCCTAGAACATGAATTTGCACAGGATCAAGGTACAAATTTGGTCAAAGGGGGCTGCTTAGAAAAAGTTAGATGTTAGCCTGTTGATCACTCCTAATTGTCAGTGTGCTAGGTAGATTCTTTTTTTGAGAGTATTCTCAGATGAAAGTGTTGTTCTTTCATGTAAAAAGTCTAGTCTTTCCTTGCAGTGTAATGTTTTGTTGAGGTGCTCATAAAGAGTGTTGACCCAGCTATTTCAAAGAAAGCATTTTCCCTTGTCTAGTTTATCCCATCATCCTAAAGTTATAGTCTGCATGCTATTTTTTACTCCTGTGCTCAGTCTTCAAATTTTTTTTCTCCCATTGGAAGTTCATTAGTCGTGTTTTTGTTTTGTCTCTTTGGATTTTCTGTTTCTTTAAAATTCTGTGTACTTCTTATGCTTATGAAATTTCAATTCCCAGTTAAATTATGCAGCATGTGGGAAGAACATTAGCAAAGTTTAACTGAAGTGTGTTCAAAAATTCTTTGGTTTCAATTGGTGGCACATCACTGAATTGTCAGCATCTTTTAAGCTGGGATGGTCAGCCAGGGTAATGCTGTTGTATGCTATGGCTTTGTGTTGTAGAAAACCAAAGCAACACCTGTAGTGTGGTAGTTGGTGTTTGGCTTTTTAAAAGCTAATTTTAGTTTTTTAATTAGTTGAAAATCAGATTTTTTTCCCTATATACTCACATGGCTAAATTTCACAAAATAGCTTAACAACTACTTATTTTTTCCCAGGAAAATGCTGTGAATGGAGAGCATCTGTGGCTAGAGACAAATGTTTCTGGGGACCTCTGCTACCTGGGGGAGGAAAGCTGCCAAGTCAAATTTTCAGTGAGTTATTTTTGGATTATTTCTTCTTTTTCTGAGGTAACAAGCCTGGCTTCAGACTGATGCAGTCACTTGAGAGCTTGAATTGTTTGCTCGAGTTCCAGAAAAGGAGCAAAAAGGGCAAAAGGCTGCTGGTAAAGACTTCATTGCTTCAGGAAAAAAGCCCGAACCAGTTTTGATTGACCCAGATTATTTACACAGTGAGAATGTATGTAATGAACAGCTTCACTCACATGGAAAGGGAAAAAGGCTAGAGTACTGAAATGTTTCAGGAATATTAAAAGACACTACTCTATTTTACATGAAAACATATGCAAATATATATCACTTGTTGCAGCCTCTGAGAGGAGGGTCTGATCAAATTTCTGCAATTTTAATCACTGCAAGGGTTTGAACTGAATTTTCCAAACTCTTGAATGCACTCGCTAGCAATGACTGCACTCATATTTGAGTGTTTACCTTCTCCTTTTTGGGAATATTCTCCTATGAAGCTTTTCTGCTGTCTGTGGAAATGTTTCACTGGACGGATCTCAGATCCATGAGTATCTGTTATTTGACTGTTGCATTTTCAGTCTCCTGTGTTCATGTCCTTGATTTGAAATAGTGCTCTAAGAGAGTATCCTAGCCCTTGGACTGAGAAGGTTAAAGGAATTCCTTTTCTCTGGGATGTTTGTGGTTACCATTATGACTTTTCATGATACCGTCTTTCTGCTTTTATTAACACCCCCGGAGAATTTTATTCAAATCAAAGCATTTTGATTCTCTAATCACCCCCAGTTTTCAGGGCAATGTGATCCAAAACACTAGTGCTTTCCATAGCACAAATTTAATATCATCTCCTAAAACTTCTCCTGTGCCGCCTTCAGAGTACTGAAAATCCCAACAGCTGCTGACTGTGTGGTGATTCTCAAAGGACTGTCACTCTGTCACTGTGTTTGCTGTGCACTTGCATTGATCCCTCAAGTCCAGCCATCAAACAGGCACTGAGTTTTGGCAGAAACTGGACACATCTTTGGCTGAGTGGACCTTTGATCAGACCCAGTGTAATTAATGGTTCTTGTGCTCTCAGTAGAAGTTTGCCTTTCTAAAACTGAGCAAATTCTTCCTTACGATATGGCACATCAAAAGCAACATGGAAATTTAGTAATATGATCCATATGGTTTTCATAGAGATGAAATATGAATTTGGTAAACACAGAGATAATAATGATGAACTTACCAAATAATGAAACATGTGAAAACTTAGTCTGTTACACAATGCCATGATTCTTCAGGTGAAATATTAGAACACCATGTACATGTGAACATGTTCAGTTAGGGTGTATCTAGATAATTTCAAGAATTAATAAAATTATTATAATTATTCCATAATGTGAGCTGAAGCTGTGTTCCCTGTTTTATATGTAAAATATGCTGAAAATTATAGATAAATAATTTATTAGAGATTTAAATGGACAAGAATAAATTGTATGCAAAAAATCTGAAGCAAAGAAATCTGAACTTACTGTGTGTTTATAAATATTCTGTCCCTCAAGTGCAAGCCTGTAAGTTAAATTTCCATGAAAGTTAATTTCATCTGGTTAATTAAATTGAGTTTATGGAAGTAACTTAAGTAAATACATTCTCTCTTCTGGATGTATACTCTTGTCTTTGATATGATTTAGCCCAAGGGATTCAATGGAAATTATTTCAAAAGCCCACTGAAATGAATAAAGATAACTGGCATAATGAGAATTTTGTCCCTGCTGTAACATTTCATATGCATTTAACAGCATTCTCTGAATTTTATCATTTTCTGCTAAGATGACCCAAATATCCAAGTATTTTTCCACAAGGCAACATTCAGGCCCAACAAATTAAATATTTTATGATAGGCATGAAATGACCTCTTGCAAACTGATCTGAGCTCTCTGGTTTGCATAGGCAATTTTTTCTTCTGTTTGCTCATCATCTTTGTAGGATGCTCACCTTTAGAGTGATGCTTTGCAGGGTTAACAACCTGATCTGCTACCCAAAGGGAGGCATTCACTTCTAATTCACAAGCTGGAATGCTGTGGCTGCTGTTTTCACAAAGTTTGGGTTTTAACCGAAAGAGCTTCAGATCTTTTTCATTCATTTATTTATTTTTTACACAACTGAGAGCATCAAAGGAGGAAAAAAACCAAACAAGTATGTTGCCTAGGGAGCTGACATTGCTTTCCTCCCGGGAATAGCTCACCACCATGCACACATGTCCCTTTCCTGTTGCAGAAGTCTGCCCTGCGGAGGAAGTGTGCTGCCTGCAAGATCGTGGTCCACAATGCGTGCATGGAGCAGTTAGAGAAGGTGAGACATTGCCATCTTCTGGAGCCTGATGTAGCCAACATGCTTTTAGTTCTAGCGAGGTTTCAGCCTGGACAACGCTCTATGCCAAATGCAGTTATCACAGCTGTTTTGATAGTGTACTTGTGCACAAAACTTGGGTTAAAATCCCACCTTTTTTTTTTTGGTCAAAATTATATTTTTTGAATCCTGTCAACTGTAAAAAAAACACAGAGCCAACAAAATCCAAAGCCAAACAAAGATCAAAAACTACAGAATGCCTTCACACTTTAAATGTTTAAAAAATAAATTGCCTCTACTTCTATATTAAAAATTGAAGCTAGAAAATGGGAGTATCCGGTTATGTGCAGAACTGGCCTTTTACAATTCCCCAGCTAAAGCCAGCATAATTCACAGGATGACAGCTATACTTGTTATGAGCAGTGCAACATGAGATGCTAGTTGAACTTTTACCCCTCTCTTCAAAACTTCAGAATTCAAATTTTTGTCTGTAAAATGGAAATCATCAAACCAGTCCTTTTTTATTTCTGTGGGCATCTGTCTTGCTTCTCATTTCTTTCAAGGATCCTTGACCACACAAAAGCACCTACAGAATATCTATCACTGACTACAATCTTCCCCTCAGAGATTCGTCTTCATTGCCTAATTAGAAATGTGCCAGAGAACTCCCCTCCCCACCCTTTTAATTCCTGGTGGGATACGTGCAAGGAAATTCGTGTGGGAATTTCCCCATTGCTTTCATTAGAGCTTCATTTTCACTCCTATATGTTTAGCAGTGTTGTTCTTCATAAAAGAAGCTGATGCATAACAAATTTATAGCAGCAAGCCTATAAGGAAAGGGCTTTTTCCTTTCCAAGTATTTGGACTCATGTTGACAAATCCCACAGTGATTGCCGTAATACCAAGTTGGAGAGGTACCATTTCCACCCCCAGTGCTTTTATCTGCAGTGAAACTCACATTACCACATGCTTTCAGCACAAAATGTGAATTTTTCATGACTTCCTGCATCTCCAGCTGTGCTGACTTTCCATAGTCCAGCGAGCCAACCAGAGAAAATTCACGGAATTCACAAAATGACCAGGTTGGAAGAGACTTTCAAGATCATCACGTCCAACCCATGCTCTAACACCTCAACTAGACCATGACACCAAGTGCCACATTCAATCTATTTTTAAACACATCCAGGGATGATGATTCCACCACCTCCCTGGGCAGACCATTCCAGTACTTAATCACTCTTTCTGTGAAAAACTTTTTCCTAATGTCCAACCTGTATCTCCCCTGGCACAGCTTGAGACTGTGTCCTCTCGTTCTGTCAGTGCCTGGAGAAAGAGACCAACCCCACCTGACCACAGCCACCTTTCAGGGAGTTGTAGAGAGTGATAAGGGCACCCCTGAGTCTCCTTTAGATACAACCCAGCTTCTCTGTTGCTGTTTTGGAGACCATGAAATCCACGTCTTGGTAAAGGGTTGGTAAAGTCTATAAAGTTTAAAACCAGTACCTAAGTCTTCTGCTTAGCCCTCTCTGCAAAGGCATGCATTTAAAGCAAAATAAATATAAACCGAGTCTTTCCAGCCTGCCATGACTGAGCAATAAAACAACAAATTGCAATTCCAGGCAAAGAGCAATGGAAGAAGACTGATACTACAATGCCTTTTATTTCTTTATATATAGTAGGTTTTTTGTTTACTTTTTTTTTGTGTATGTGCCTTTAATTATTATTTTTATTTTTCTCCCTAGAGTTACTATTATGAAGACAAATATAAAATGAGAGAACTTATTTATTTGAGGAGGGTTATATCTAAATTTGGTCATTCTACCTTTATAACAGAAGCATAGCTGTGCCTTAGCTTAAACTGTTTAATTCTTTGAAGGATAGTCAACTCAAAATTGAATTTATTTCATTTAGGGCATCCTTACTTCACACATCCTTTAGATTTTTTGCTGGCCTCTCCTCTTTTTCACTCTTTTGCAAACCACTGCACTCTTAGTTCAGTATTTTTTTAGTGTCCACATCCCTCTATTCTTATTTCTATATTTTTTCTTTTCTCAAAACTTTTTATTTTTCCTCATAGAACTGGCTTCTTGTTTATTAAATACTTTTTTGGTTTTTTTCTCGTCACCTTCCTCAAAATGGTTTCCACTTATGAGAACTCCTGTTCTCTTTGGAGTGGCAATACATTGCATGAGGCAATACAATGCTTCCCAAATAATTTGAGGTTGGGGTGGTGGATGCAAATATCCTTATCTAAGGAAGAGGTAGAAATCTGTGAGAATTTGCATGGTTCTTTATGTAAGTGGCAGTTTCTCCACGGATTTTGTTTATGAAGACATAAAGATAAATTGTGCACAAAGGTCTTACAGAGTGAGATTGCCAGCACCTGCTGACTTTTGAGACCTAAGCTGAAGTGTGCATTTGTTTGCAAATGATTTCCAGAAAAACAAAACAGATAAAGTGGTTTCCTTCTAGAATGAGAAGGCAACAACAGCATTAGTGAAGATGGGGGTAAGGTAGAGGTCTAGCAAGGAGAATTAATATGGCATATGAAGAGAGATTTTTCTGATATATAGGTAAGTTATGTTTTTCACCTAGTGAAGGTAATATTTTAATAGATAATAAATACTTTGGAAGTCAAGCTTAGATAAAAATATTGGAATAAGTTTTCTTTCAGCTCGCTATAAGTTCTAACGGTTTTATTTCAATGCCAGATTAATTTTCGTTGCAAACCGACTTTCAGAGAAGGAGGCTCCAGATCTCCAAGAGAAGTAAGTAGTGGACAAATGATGATTACTTTTCATTTGACATGTATGCTGATCCCCATGGTGTGCTGCTGCAGAAGTGTTTTTAGATTGAGAGGAGTCTTAGACAGAAAATCCCAGTGAAACACGTTCCCCTCTCCAGAATAAATGTAAAATGAATTCTAGCTGAAGAACTCTATGGTTTAGACTGACAGAAACCATTTCACCTTTCTGTTGTCTTTTGCCTATTCATTCAGTTATTCTTTTTCTTTGTTTTGGTAGCCTTTTTTTTTCTTTCTGACATTTGAGCTAGTATTTTTATTTAAAAAAAAGATTTTCCTCTCCTTTCACTTATTCTCTCTTAATTATTTTTTGCCCTTCAAGAATGATCTAAAACTTAAAATCAAACATTTAAACACCTGAATACTGAGGAGGTAGTTCTGGCCTTATTTCAATGAGGCTAATGAAAACACCACCTTGTGCCTCTTCCTCCTACACTTTTGGTGGCTTTTGAGGTTTCCTGCAGTGGACATTTTGCTCCAGGAATTACAGTAATTTCATGATTATAAGCCGCACTTTTTTCCTTGAAGAATCCAGCCTACCCCAGTAGTGTGGCTTATATTCAGGTGTGGCTTATATATGGACAAATCTCGTGGTCTACCTGGCTACCGGGAGGTGCGGCTTATAATTGTGAAGTTACTGTACTCTGTTGGCTGAAGGGACTTTTTCTTTGGTGTCTGTTAACAAATTTCACATAGATGGTACCATTGAATGCAACGTGCCAGTGCTTCCTGTAGCACATCTTTTTGTCCTTGTTTGCAGAACTTTGTGCGGCATCACTGGGTGCACCGACGGAGGCAGGACGGCAAATGTAAGCAGTGTGGAAAGGTAAGATTTCTAGCGCAGCACAAGTACGACACAGGGCACTTAGGAGTTCAGGGTAGCCAGTGGATTCTTCTAGTCACTGAATTTTTTTCTGTCACAAACATTTGGCCTCTTTTAATAGCTAATGACAAGCCTGAGATGTTGAGCATTACAGTCCTGATTCCCACGTGGGAAGAGAAAGCTGCATTTGCAGGAACGAGCACATCATTTGTCCTGGGAGGTTGTGGCCTACTGGCTGCTGAAAATGAGGTGGAGGAAAGCTGTGTCTCCTTTTAATTGCTAATATTATGTTCTTGCAGTGCTGTCCTCTGTGCCAAAATTTTGATGGCCTATTTTTTAGGCTCCTGGAAAAGACAGACTATTGCTTTCTTTCTGCCCCAGCAGCCTCTAAGTATTGTGTGTCTGCTTCATGTTTCCTCTGCTTCATGGATAGTAAAAGTTTATTTCTAAACAGGTACAAAAAGAGGGAAGAAGTACTTTAGCAACTGAAGGTCTTTCTTCTCTACTGTTATGAACCCCTGAAATATATTGAGAGATATATAACAATGAAATTAGCTGGAATTGAATTTCCTTTCTCTAGCGCTATATTATAGATTGCCTCCCTCTTCACAACTAATAAGAAAGTCCATGTCTCGTCTCCATGGCACAGCACTTCAGTCAGAGGAAAATGAGATTTGCATCTGGATACTCATGCAGATTGTCAGCTACCAGCTTCAATAGGACATGCAATAAAAAGATGATGCCCTTTTATAGCAAGTACCATGGGAATGGGTTGCACACAGCATTCTTAGGGTATGACTTTACCATCCTTCTCTGCCTTCCTGGCCTGGATCTCCCCCATAGGCATTTGGAGTTGGTTTTGCAAGGAGAATATTTACTAGGTATCACATCAAAACCTATGTTGGTTATGTTCCCCTGGGCAGCCTTGGTTGATATTCTTATGCCGCATTGAATGGCAGACAAGACGTTCCCAGCCAGAAGTATCTGGCCAGCTTGTCTTTGTTAAGCCACTTCACTACACTCTATTGCTAAACCTGAATATGCAAAATCACCATCATCGTGAAGAACGTACTCCTTGAATTTCTCTGAATGTAAACTCTGAAGCATTAGGGGAAGGATTGAAGCAAAACCCCAAAAATCTAGCCAGAGGTGACACAAGCCTTTTCAGGAGTTGGTGATGAGGTCCATGTGGCAAACTGGTTTGAGTACTTGCTGGGGATACCTGTAGATGAAGCTGCAGGATGTACTTCTGCATTCTGGACAGGCAGATAGAACCTCCTCGCCTTCTGAGTATCAACAGAATTGTCCTCAGCCAATCTGTTTAGACAGATTGTAGCTCAGTCTCTTACTTAGGAAGACCAAGGGATCTCTTCATGGTATTTTTTGGTTGATTATTTAATTCTCCTCCTTGGTGTGTACTTGACTTTGTCATTTCACTGAGCACTAATGGGCTCATTTGTCCTGCAGGATATGAAGGATTTCAGTAACAGAAGCAGTGAGGCAATGAACCTGTTAGATGTTACTAAATCACTTTATAAATTTTTTCTTGCATTGAGTCTTGAGCATTGTCCAGCATGTAGGAGATTTAGGTATTATTCAGCTTGTTTAAAAGAAAACTGGCTTGCAAATTCCTCACTTGGTAGAGAGATTGAATTAGAAAATTTTGGGGGGTGACGGACTGCTGACAGAGGTAGAGAGGGTTGATGGGAGATTGTGAATAAAGGATCCAGCCAACTGCAAATCTGAAATCTAAGTAGTAAAGGCAACTGTGACAAACTGTTCACTTAAATTGTGGACTTTCCATCTCTCCGGATATCAACCCAAATCAATTTTTTTCTCTGACTAAAACAAGCTTTAACTCAGCTCAAAATTGCAGACTGCATCTTAGTATTTGTTGCCTGTGCTAGGTGCAGAAGGATATGTATGACCCAATTATCTTTTCCAGCAAAGACATATTGCATTCTATAGAAAGAAGCACCTCTCTAGGAGAATAAAACCGCATTTTCTGGTTGGGGTGGGCTTTTCTATCTTTAAAATTGTAAAGAAGTAGTTCATTCTGATTTTGTGATCTTCATCAGACCATACTGGTTTTTTTGGAACTTACTGGAAAGATTTTAATCTAAGTCAATTCAATAAAACTATAAACTTTATTACTTCATTTCCCTGTCAGAACATTCCCAGAGAGAAATTGCAGTTAATTTTGAAAAAAAAAAAGAAAAAGAAAGAAGAAAAGAAAAAGAAAAGAAAATACAAATTCTTGCTTATATTTAGAATAAACAAGGCTACAATGACAGAACACTTTGTTCAATAGAAAATCTGAAACTTTCAGTTTTGTAGAAATCCATTAAAAAATAAAATAGACATTTCTTCTCTATTTCTTCCATTTTTTTAAACTAGAAAAAAATTTCAAGGGACAGCATAAAATTTTGCAGAAATCCTTTTAAAAGAATTGTGTGAATATACCCCTGTGGAAGAACCTTCTCTGTTACCTCCTGTAATTGTTTTATCCCCCAAAAATCTTCTTGCCTAGCATATGTATCTGGTTGGAGTTAGAGGTATATAATTTCTTATAGTCAAGAGGAAATTAATCTTTTTCCCCTCCTGGTTATTACAGGGCTTTCAGCAGAAATTCTCCTTCCATAGTAAAGAGATTGTGGCCATCAGTTGTTCCTGGTGCAAGCTGGCGGTAAGCGGAAAATACTTCAGGAGACTGTCTGTGTTTAACTAGGAGTAATTGTGGGGTTTTTTTTGTTTGTTGGTTGGGTGCTTTTGTTTGACTCAGTTTGTTTTTATTTATATTTTAATTTTAATTTTTAGAAGGCATGGCTTAGGAAGATAATATTTACTTACAGTAATTTCATACCTATAAGGCACACCCTATTGAGTAAAATTTTGGTCTGAACCTGGAAGTGCGCCTTATACTCTGGTGTGCCTTATACTAGTGAACTTACCATGCATGTCCTAAATCTCCATGCTTTGAAGGACTTGAAGATGGAGTTGGGAATATTGGTCCAGTTTTTGTACTGTCACCCTGTTCTTCTTGTCCAGGCTTCCCATTAGTCTTTCTTGTACTCTTTCTTGACTGTACTCTTTTCTTGTATTCCAGTTTCATAACAAAGTCACCTGTTTCATGCTGCATCACATTGAGGAGCCATGTTCCCTGGGGGCTCATGCTGCTGTCATTGTGCCTCCCACCTGGATCATTAAGGTGAAGAAACCTCAGGTAACTGCATGCTGATGTCTGTTTCTGAAGCTGTCTGGCTGTGCAGGGCCGGTCTGGCTGTGCAGGGCCAGCCTGGCTTCTCTGCTTGGTCCTCCTTCACCAAGGCATGCTTGTTCAACCCTGTCTCTATCCCTGAAACCCAGCATACATTCATGATTGTTGTGAACCTGTATCCTCTTTCCCCTCCATTAAGTCCTTCAGTAAATATCCCTGTTTGCGATGATTAGCAATAAACATGACTGGCTCTGAGCTAATTCAGCTCAGACTTGTTCCTGTAACTGTGAATTCAGCAAGCATACTGCAAGACATCCCCTGTGTGGTAGACAGTCAAGCATGTTTCATCAAATAGAGCTGAGCAAATACAGGGAAAAAATTCACAAACATTGTCTTGAAGTGGAGTGAGAATTGGCTGTGTCTGGACTGGCATCCCTCTGAATTTGCCTTTAATGGACATGTAAAGAATCAGGTCCTGCACAGTCAGCAGCAAACCCATTGAGTCACACATAACAGGCTTGGACATCAAAGCTTTTGTGATGGATGTGGTAGGTCTTGGAGAGGGTAATTCACTGCTGAACACAACAGGGAGAAAAGGTATCCAAAAGAGAGCTGGCCAAAAATTAAAAGGGAGTTCACACCATGCAAGAATAACTTTTTCTTTGAAAGTCTGTTTTTACTCCAAGTTGAACTGAAAGAAACGAACAGTGAACATATCAGGGAATCAAATGCTGGTAAAATTTTTATTTCAGAATAACATTCTTTATTTCAGTCCATCCTTGGGAAGTTAGCTGGTCTTTTTGACTCTGCCTCCCTGTACTCAAGAAGAAGCTAAGAAGTTCAGGCTGTAGCCAAGGCACTAAGACAAAAGTAGTCCATGAAACCAGAAAAATGCCTGAGGCCTAAATTTTGACACTGTCTTTAGTTCTAGTTTAGGGATGCAACAGATTTGGGCATGAGTAGGAAGCTGGTAAAAACAAGGGGCAGAGGGAAGGGGAAATATATGGATAGAGTAACCAAAAAGTCAATCAAAGAGGCCTCTATTTCTCCTTTAGGTCAAGAAAGTGCAGAGCAAGATACTTAGCCACCTTCATTCTGAAAAAAAAAAAAATATTTTTTGCCATTTGTAGATTTTCCCCACGCTCTTCTTTCTCTGTTTTACTCAGTCTCCTCCAGAGAAATACTATTTTCTCTTTTGTTGAAGAATGTTTGAGTTCTTGGCAGGGACTTAATATCCTTGGCTAATTTTCAGCAACTGTGTGGCATTTGACAGATGTATCCATGTTTGACCTTACTAAAAGAAGCTTTTCTTCAACCCTTTTAATTTTTATTTTATTTAATTTTCAGTAGAAGAGGAAAAAAAAATGCCCAAATCCCCCCGAACAAACAAATAAAATCCCCAAAACCTCCGATGTATAGTTTTCTTTTGACTTGGCTTTTGCCCAAAGCAGATTACCTTCCTTATAATATTTGCAGAGAATTTGCTTTCTTATCAATTTTTTTAAACGTCAAATTAAAAATAAATCTAATCCAGTTAATTATAATTCATGGAAAAAAATATCTTTTAAATAAAGGCTTAAAATATTAAACTAAAAGAAAGTATATGTTAGCTTGGTGTGCCTGAGCCATGAACGAAGAGAAATGACTTCATTATTATCTTGCCATCACATCTCTAGTCCTTGAAATTCATGGTCAATAGCATGCAATACCTTATTTTGAGTAGATAAAGCATTAAATAGATCAAGATTGTATTTAACACAGATAATGGGTGCATTTCCATGAAGCTTCCTAATAGCACCCATTGGAGTTATGGGAAATAAGTCCTTATTTAGAAAATAGTGATGCATCTTTTGGATGTGCTTTCAGTTTTTTGGCAGAAGTCTTGTTTTCTTATTTATTGTTTTCTTAGGAAATATTTTTCCTCTTCTGCTGTTTCTGGCCAGCTCTGCTTCTATGTACTATGACCCTCTTCACCCTATAGAAATGTTTGGTAAACACTATGAAATTTTCACATCACTTGATCCAGAGAGTTCAAACACAATATTTACAAATTGTTGTAATTTCACATAAAAAAATGAATGTGTAACCAACAATCTGTTTTTCACATATTTCACAGTCAGAATAAATATGGCTAGAAGATTTTGGGTATAAAATATTTCCTCAGCTCTAATTAACTACTTACATTGGTCACAGACAACTCCTGAACTGAATTCCCTGCTCATATAAAATTGGTTTTAGTGGTGCCTGCATCCTGTTGGTTTGTGGTTTCCTTTAAGTAAATAAGATGGCATTTTGTAGCAAAACCTTGCCCTGTTTTATGATTTTTTATTTTTTGATTGCCACAAAAATGGTTTTCCATGCTTATTTTGTACAATGTGGGTGACCACCTTTCAAATATTAGGCTTGCAGAAAGACAACACTCTGCATCTTGTTACCAACAGTGTTGTGCTAGTGAAGCATCATGGTGTAATTGGTTAAGAACACATTTATGCTGACAACTTATGGTCTAATTGGGGAGCTCTTGCTTCTTGTAAGCAACTGATTACAAGATGAAGAATATTCAGAATGGTTCAACCAGTTTTGGAATTGGTGGTAGCCCTGTGTGTAATAACATCTTTACATGAATGCAAAACTTTCAATACCCCTTCCATGTTATCTGTAATGTGAGCCACTTCTGTAACTTTTCTACTGATTTCCAGTATTTCTGCATTGTTAGCAGTGCTTTGATTTCAGGTCTGTTTTCCTGGGATTCAAAGCAATTCCATTTCCTAGTTTGTGAAGTAGGTCACCCTTGTTGACTGGTGGTATTTTGTAATAGGTGAGGTTTGGAAGCCAAAGTGGTGTTAGCTCTGGTGATGGACGTGCTTGAGTTGTGGGAGAAAAGTAGATGATAAGGAGGATCTGAGTTATGGATTTACTGATTTACTCTGTCTTCTGTTTGGGAAGACAAATACAGTAAACTATAAAATTCTATGGTTTTTCTGTTCAAGGTGAGTAAACTTGTTTTCTTCTCCTCCTTTGAGGACTGTGAGCTAGTTCTAGTTCTGTTTCTGGCTTATTTCTTTATTTCCTCAATTGCTAAGTGCAACTGACTTGTTTGATAGTGGTTAGTGTACAACCAGGAGATGGTCAAAATTGACCTTCCCTTATGATGCTGTTCATTACTCAAGTAATTTTAAAATCAGTGTACTAAAAGCCTGTGAAAACTGGGGATGACATTGTAAAGGAAAAGGTTGAAGGGTTTCATTGGATTTGTCTGAGGTAGTCCATGGCCTTCACACCATCCAACAACATCCAAGAAGGACTCCAACTCTTCTGTTCGTCTACCTAAGCTTTCTGAGAGTTATACTGATCATTCAATAATGTGGAAAATCTCTTTTTGAAGATGGACAAACTGACATCCACAAAGGAGAGGGTTCCTCTCTAGAGGCAAGTTAGGATTTACTTATGGTGCTCATTTAAAGGTATGCTTTGCTATCAGGTTCCTTGCTGAATGACATTATATGTTTACAAAATACTCATTACCTTGCTCTGTGAACAAGGTATAATGTATCCATTTATTCACTTCAGTGTGCAAAGACTGCTGACACTCTTTGGCTGTTACTTTTCTGCATGTTTGCAAAAAAATCCCTGGGTGTGTTTAAGCAGCTTTTTGCGGTTCATCTGCTACGGACAGGTGGTTGCAATTACTGTAGTAAAGCTTTAGGTTCTGTTAAACATGCCTACTATAGGTGTAGGCATGTTTAAAAAGATTTAAAAAAAAAAGAGGTGAAATAACATTGTTGAGATGCAGCATTTAGCGCCTTTTTGAGTATGGGAATGAAAATGGTTGTAATCATGAATGGAGGCTTAGCCTTAAACTGTTTCTTAAATATAGCTTTATGCATTTTTCCACACCACTGTTAGGTACCTTGTAGTGGAATTTAATAACAGCTACATTTAAACATTCTTGAAATTATTCTTTTATAATTGGTTGGGGTTTTACTGAACTGTCTTTACCATTGCTACGCGTGTGAACTTTCAGCACACTACTAACAAGAATGTGGATAGACGAGATCTCCTCTCTCTGAACTGTGCTTTGCCCCAATCCAGGGAGAATCCTTCAGAGAATGCCTGAGGAACTGGGCCACCATGGGAGGCGGCCCTTCTGTTGGTATCAAGACTTTTGCCTGCAGTCAACGTGGCCACTGAAGTAGGGCAATGCACGACCATGCAGATGGGATTGCTGATGCACTTGGTATCAGTGCAGTTGTTACTTTGCTTTCAGGATCCCTTTGCATCAGAGTAGGGAAGAGTACAAACATTTCTTTAGGTGGTTTCTAACAATATGATCAAAAAGGGTAAATTCCTGAAACTGCTCTACAGTTCTGTCTTGTCTTCTGTATTTTCAGTAAGCAATAAGGCATGACTATTTCTTTCTCCAGGAATGCTGAGAACTTGGGAACTTGTGCTCTATGGCAGTCTTCTCTTGGTCTATTGAAATAAAGAACAATGCCTTTAGGTATTTCAGTTAGATAGCCGTTAGTTTTTCTTCTCAGATATGTGGAAGCATTAACTTGTGCGTCTGGTATGTCACACTCAAATCCTGAAATTCTGATAGTGGTTGATGTGTATTAAACAAAACAGTAGCTATTCCTGTTGATGTTGGATAGTGAGCAGAATTAAAAACAAATATAACTTTTGACAGATTTTATGATCTCTGCTTGTTGACTTTCATTAGTGGTACACTTCTGATGTACCACTAGGTCAGGACAGAAATGAACTTTCAGGTGAGCTGAGTGAATCTTGCTTTCTCTTTCATATCCAGGAGAAAAAAAAAAAAGAACTTTCTTCTAATTCTCCATGCTACTTTATTTCCTGGTTAGACTAGAAGTTGAATTACTGCAAAAATATTTGGAGTATTTCGCAAAAGACAAAATTTCAATTATGGAAAGGTTTATTAGGGTTTCCTGCAGGTATAACTTCAATTAGTGAATTAAAATACATTAAAAATATAATAAAATGCCCCTTTTTTTGACTGTTCCTATCACACCAGAACGCCTTTTTGCTCAGTAACACTGAGCAGACTGTCATCTGCCTGGAGAATAACCTTGACATAAGTTCTATTTTAATAGGTTCTGCAAAAATGCAAGCATTTGTACACTTTTTTTTCCTATGTAGTTAAGTGAAGTTGTTATTTAAAAATGCAAAAAATCACCCCATGAACACCTTCTTTACTTAAATCCTTAAAAATTAACATTTCAGTTTGTTCCTTAGCAGATGATTACACAAGCTTCTTGGTAGGTTGGAACTGACTCTACAGCGCCAGCATCATATGCCATGGTGGCCTACGTTATGTTGAGTCATAATGGTTGCCAGAGCTAAAACTTGTTGCTTTCTTTCATTTAAAAGAAAAAAAAAAAGCGAGCAAGCAAGCAAACACACAAACAAAAAAACATGAAAAATATCTTATTTATCATGTTTTTTTATTACATCTTTATGCAGGTGGTCTCCATACCAGGAGACGAGCCTGATTGGGCAGGAGACTGGAGCCCCGAAGGGGAAACGGGCGTCTCCTACCCCTGTTGGGAGGGTTGGCAGGTACAACATGTGGTGTTATGTGAGTCTATGGGAGCATCTGATCTTTTTTCCCCCTCACAGCGTGGGAAAGTTTCCAGTTCCAAAGCACCAGTCTGGTCTCAGTGTGTGGCTTTCTCCATAAACGGTGGTGTGGAAGTGTAAAGCATGCAGCGCATGTAATTTAAATCTCGAGCATGTGCCAGATACTCTTATCATTCTCCGAGTGGACATGCATGGAAGAGCTTCATAAAGGGACTCTGTCTGGGCCTGTCTTCTAAATTTTGTTTTGCTTTTCATGTATTCTTTTTTCTTTGGATGTAGAACTCCTTAAAGACTTCAACAAGGCGAAAGAAGAGAACGTCCTTTAAAAGAAAAGCCAGCAAAAGAGGAAATGACGTAGGTAGTCAAGTGCTTTGGAAATCATACTCCTTTTGTTTAAATTTATAAACACAGAATTAAAAGATTTAGGCTTTTTTTAACCTTTTTTTTTTACTGAAGTGTTTAATATATTTTTTCCCCTGGGAAATTCCATTATATTGAATTTGTTGTTAGAAGAGATTAAACTTGTATGAAAAGTTTTATTTTCTGAGTTGATTTTTTTCAAGAAACAACATACCAGACTGCTGGAGGAACAGCACCCTAATGAAAGAGTGCTCCCTTGGGATGTAAGAGATTGAGCTCAGACCCTTTTTTTCCACTAAGCAAAACAGGGATGTGAAACAAGGGTTATGACACCCATGGTGAGGGCACTGATGCAAGGCTGTGGTCCAGATGTGATCCATTTTAGGATGTCTTCTTCAGGGGATCTAATATTAAAATTGGACCATAGAAAGAGAATACAGAGTATTGATTGATCTATTGGTTTGATTTAACATGTGTCTTATAGAAGACTTTGCTTCCAGATCCTTCCTAGTGAGTTAATTACATAGACAAACAGTCTCATGGGAGACGTGGAGTCTGCATATTCTGGACTCTCTGTTTCTAGTTCTTTCCTGCATGATGGGAGAATTGCAGACCAGAAAGTTGAATCTGTGTCTGTTAGAGCCCAGGACAATTCTCTCATACTGGTCTGGTGGGTGTCCTGCAGGGGCTAGGGAATAGGGAGGCAAGTAGTTTTCTCATCGATGTGTCATGTTGGATCTGTGACATTTGTTCAAAGGTGGGAAGGCTGCAAGGCCAAGAATTTGAGATCAGATTATCTGCAAATAAGTGCTTATGCAGCTTGTCTGTTAGATTGAATTAATGGAATAAATCCGTTATCTCATTCTATTTTCCTTTGCAAAAACTGTTTGTATTAGAGATAATACTGTATCTGATACATTATTGGTGTTGTGTGAATTATTGCAGGGAATAGGGTCAAAAAGAATCTTGAAAGAATTTTGAGATAGTTGTGTGCTACCCTGAAATGGTATTTTCCACCTCTTATTTTATTTTGTTTCCTCAGCTGGATAAATTACTTTCAGCTGGGTGTACATTGACATGGCTGTACTGTTTCCAGTACATGAGGTACTTTTGCAGAACTAGGTTGCGTCTTCTGTGTGTGCTAACTTGTACTAAAGCTGTTTCTTGCTCCTATTTTTCAGGATAACAAGGGCCGGCCTTTTGTAATAAAGCCAATCTCCTCTCCACTCATGAAGCCACTGCTGGTTTTTGTCAATCCAAAAAGTGGAGGGAATCAGGTAAGACTACCAGCTGGGTCTGGACTGCAAAGTTTAAGTTTAACTGCAAAGTTTCTGCAAATGACAATATTTCTTGGCCGGTCAGAGAGAAAGGACTCTATGCCTGAAGAAGACTGAAGACATTCCTCAGAAGAGGTTCTTTCTGTGGAATAGCCTTTCTACTTCACTAGGCTTGGATGTCTGGAGTGGGTATTTGAGTATTTAAGTGGTTGTATTCCTATCTTCCGATTCTTGAAAGGAATTGAAAAGTCTGGAGGTTTACAGATTTCATCTTTCCACAGAAAATTTAAGTTTCTACTCAAGTTTTAGAATTACCTTTATCCAAAAAGTGGTTTAGCTTTGCTAGAAAGGCAACTGAAATTAAAGGCTGCTGAAATTACTGAATGTGAAATGACATATTCTTATGGCAAATCATTAGGGGGTCTTGTGCTGTACCACAGAGACCAAGTTTCAGTGACTAAAATATAGCAGACTTCTTCCTTGGAATGAATGCTTACTCAACTGACTATTTTCCTGGTTTTACCACTTTTTGAATATCAAAGAATCTGAGTGACTTTTGATAAACAGGGCTTTGTAATAGAAAAGGTTGGTGTAAGGTACAGCAGAGGCCTATAGAGCATGGAGAGTAATACAGCACTGTTCATTTTCTCCTCTGTTAAAATTAAGGAAGATATCAAATGAAACTGTTTAGACCTGATTCAAAACAAAAGAAAAAATCTGGTTCTTCTCAGTCTGTAGTTCAGTGAAAAACTTCTTGCAGTAGGATGTTGTGGATGTTAAACATTTACACAGGCTGGAGGAGATATTTGGAAGTGAAAACTCTGAAATCCTGTACCTCCCTCTGGTTTGAGCACACAGCTGAGACTGGAAGAATACTTATGGCAAATATCACAGTTACTTTCTCTCTTCTTATACCTTTTCCCAGGTACTATGATTGCTATTCCTAGTTCTTCACTTCAGGGAAGATGTCAGGCAGAAGAGCCATCCCTAGGAAGGGAGAGCTATGGAAAACTCCTGATGTGCACCCTCGGGCCATGTCTGAAATGCATTCTTGAATTAGAGTAGAAGCTCAGCTCACAGAGTTTTTAGTTCTCTGTTGCTATTGAGAGATCCTGTCACTCTATGTCTGGGCAGAGCATGAAAGAAGGAATTTGCATGAGAATACGAACCCCAGAGTTTGAGAAAACAGAAATTATACCTTTAGGTGATGGGCTAGCCACACTGCACTGAGTGGGGGACCATAGGGGCAGCTGTACCCCACGAAGTCCTTGACTCCTGCTTCATTAGATGGTGGAGGTTGCAATTATGAATGATCATGGTAGTGATGGTCGAGGCCAGAGCACTGCCACTTCTTGCTGCCATATTGGGGAGTACGCTGTCCAATGGGTTGGAGACTTTGGCTACAATCTTGTTCAACTTCTTGCTGTCATGGGTAGCTGAGGGTGAGGTGAGATAACACCTGTTGCAGGTGGTAAGTAGCAGGAGAACAGACGAACCTTTGGTCTGACCCCAAATGCCTGTTCTTATGGACTATTAGTGATCTGTGCTGTTGAAAATGGTCTATATGCCTGCATGTGCACCTTGTCCTGGACTGCTATTCTACAGAGCAGTCATTTGCTATGCCACCTTCTAGTTTGTCTTTTTGTTTTATGTTTACTTCATAAAGTATAGAAAAAAAAAAGAAAACCAGTTCAAATGAAGTGAATAATGCACACTATTATTTCCAATAATCATTAAAATGGTCATAACTTTCCTTCCTTTGATTTCTCTCTCTTGCCAGGGCACCAAGGTTCTCCAAATGTTTATGTGGTATTTGAATCCACGCCAGGTTTTTGATCTCTCTCAGGAAGGGCCAAGAGATGCGTAAGTACTGGAGCCTTCATTGCTGTGCACCCTGTTTCAGGTCTGGTCAGGAAAACAGAAAAAGATCTAGCTTGGCTGGATTAGTGACTTTGTGAGGTTTACATATCCAGGTTTTGGTAGCAAGGGGAAGGGCTGCAGTGGAGGCTTTGGTGAGAAGAGGTCAGGAGTTGCCCCCATGAACAGGCAGAGCCAAGTCCAGGTGGCTCCAAGGCTCGCTGAGGATCCCAGTGCCTGATCATTCCCTAATGAAAGAGCATTCCAGCGGGGAGAGATGGCTCCAGGCTGCCACGTGACAGCACTGTGCAACTGTCCCTGCCCACTGAGAAACTAATTCAGCTTAGCCAGACAATAATTGAAGTGCAAGTCTCTTCCAAGGGAGAGAGTACCTCTCTTTAAAGGGCTGATTCTTGCTGCCAAGGGCTAAGAAACCATCCTGTTGTGGTATTGGACATGGGGATTCTGGCTTTACTTAACCATCTGTTCAGAACGTTCACATTTTATAAATTTGTTTTGGATGGTTTTGTAAATATTATTACTGTAAATATTTTACAGGAATAATGTAAAATCAAATATTTGCCCATAGAAGAATAGTCCAAGTGTTTCCTATTCAAGGCATCCAAGATTTTTATTTTCCTGCAGAAACACCTACACTGCTGTTCTCTCATGATGTTTAGAGGCTTTAAGTTAGACATACATTTTTCAGAGCTGTGTAATGGGGAAAAGGAGGTCCTCTGGTCACTACATGCAAATGATCCCCTCTTGTTATAAAATATTTCATTATGGTTTTCTGTAGGGTGCAACTGAAGGAGCAGGACTTCAATAGGTGCTTTTTTTGGTCTCTCCTGTTGATATTTAGATCACATATTCAGAGAAAGAACTCTATTACATATTCTTGCCTTCTGTGGTGTTAAAATACACTAGTTGAAGAAGCTGTCACATTATACAAGACTGAGAGATAATAGCTTAACAAGTCATGATGAAGAACATTAAATATTGTTTTAAAAGCTCAGTGTTTAAATTTGTTTGCTTTGGAGTAAGAGAAAAATGAGATTTTGACCCTCCTAGAGGGAAAATGAAAATCTGGGAAGATGGTAAACGGGTCAAACACTTGTCAGGAGGTGCTGCCTAACATAGAGGAAGGCCCCATTTCACAACCTAGTGGTTTTGCATTTCCACCTCCACTCATACTCTTAGTAGTGAATATTTGAAAATGCAGTAAGTGGTGGTTAAACTGTCACACAGCTAAATGCGTGAAAAATGTCTGCATTACTGTTCTTCAATTTTTCTTCTCTTTTTTCCCCTTTCCTTCCTTTGGCAGGCTGGAGCTGTACAGAAAAGTGCCGAACCTGAGGATCCTGGCATGTGGTGGGGATGGGACGGTAGGTGGCAAGGACCTGGCAATCACATGGTCTTTGGCCAAGTGATTAAACTCCTCACAGTGGTAGGTTTCCCACCTCACACTGTCTGCAGAGGCACAGAGAAATAATGTATCTTGCACTTGTGAAATCTTATATTTGTTTTTCAATTTTCTGTGTGGCCTGGCCTTTGTACATATGGAGCCAGATTCTCACATCCAAAGCCCTCTTTCCTTTATTGCATAAAGGTTTTGTACAGCTTTAAAGGGATAAACACTAATTTTGCTGATCTCCTCTCACTATATGCGTTAGATCTGAGGGTCTAGAAGGTTAAATTAGTGTCTGGGAGCCATTAAATCCTAATTTCTACTCCTTCCTGCTAGATCCTGGCAGATCCAGGTTCAGTATTTTTCTTTACAACAGAATTTCCATGTTCTTGGGTGAGTGAATGGTGTCAGTCCATTAAAGGATTTGGACGCCTTCATTTGGAGAAAAACTCTGCAGCTTATAGTTTGAAGGTCATGAGTGGTAATGGAGTTGTTATACCTGCATTCTCTTTCTAGTACTTGAAAATATTTTAAATCTTAGTTTGTGCCACTAAGTTGAAAAACTGACCTTTAATCTCTAGGGGGCTCAGATCCCCAACATGCATTTGGTGGCAATTTTAACAGTAATTATAGTAAGGAAAATGCATTACTACTCACAAGATGCAGTGATTGGACAGAACATACCTATGTAGATGTTTAGGGCATGGAAAGGAGATTGGTTTATTTTGTAGAGAACTGAATCCCCTCTCTTAATTTTTCTCTGCTTGAATTTCTGGGGGAATTTTTTCAGGTTCTGTGGGCTCTTTTAAAACCCCAGCAGTAGGGTTATTAATATCAATGCTGCCCCTGCAAGAATGAAGAAAAAAATCAATTATAAGACTACTGCCTTGCTGGTACATGGGAAAGTAAGACCTGACTGTTACTGAATGATGAACTTTCCTTAAGAAACATGAAAGACAGTCCTTTAGCAGGAGGCATCAGCTGAGAAAAAGTGTTTCCTTCCATTTTCTTTCCCATCTGAGTAAGAGGGGAAAAAATTACAGTAACTTCACTACTATAAGGCGTACCCTTTTGACTAAAATTTTGATCGGAATCCGGAAGTGCGCCTTGTAATCCAGTGCGCCTTATATATGGACAAAGTTCGGAAATTTGCCAACACAGAAATGCCAGCCGCGAGAGCCACGGCAGCTGGCGCCGGGGGCGGGCAGGAGTGCTGGGGCCCGTGGCACAGGGAGGGCACCTGGGGCTGCGTTTAAAGACTACATCGATCCGTGAAAAATGTTTGCAAATTGAGCACCTGACAATAAGCCCCTCGATCACATGATTCTGTTACTAATTCGTTACTTTGTTGCGTGTGGATCCTCACTGCAAAAAAAAAAGTATGCCTTATAGTCCAGTGTGCCTTATATATAGACAAAGTTTGGAAATTTGCCGACAACACGGAAGTGCGCCTTAAAATCCAGTGCGCCTTATAGTTGTGAAATTACTGTTATCATTAAGCTATTAAAGGAGAAAAGAATACAACTACATTGAGGTGGACCATCCTATTTCCCTTTGCTGAACTGTGCGAGCAAGAGATGGCAGCACCTTCTCATTAGTATGAGCAGCACTCCAGTATTGCCTTTGCTCAGTTTGAAACAAATTAATATCCAGTTATTCCCAAAGCCATTACATCTAGAAATGAAAAATCTGGCTCAAATGGACTTAATGAATATGCAATGAGACCAGATGCTACGTCTCATTATTGAGCTGAATCAGAACTTACTGTAACTTTTCCATCGTCACTTCAGGGCGGGAGTCGAAAGCTTTGCTTTCAATGCGATCAGGAGCTTTCTGTTTACAGGGAAATGATAGTTTATGTCATCTTGGATTGTGCAACTGATGTACAATGTTTAGAGGTGACCTCAAGTTAAAAAGCAATGTTATAGATTGAAGTTTGACATTTCTATTCATCAGTTAAAAACATTTACAAAAGTGGTGGGTATTTTGATGCTGCCTGTAGCAGTGGAGGCTGAAGCAAAGATGTGTGGATTAAATCAGTGGCAGTGACAATGACCAACTTTAAGAAGTACTGACCCTACTGATGTTATCTTGACTTTTTACTCTGTCTCTGTTATCAGTGCAGAAGTATAGATATTTTGAAAGAAAGAGGATTACATAACTCTGAAAATCCCTTTAAAGACCTCAGTATTTTTGGTGACATCCAAGGTCATGAGAGTTTTAAGTACTTGAGATGACTGTTGCCAGACAATGAACTCGAATAGGGGATCACATCCCAGATAAATGCTTTAATAATTGGACAATTGGTTATGATAAATAGCTGTCTGATAAATGCCATTTGTGCAAAATTAATTTTTGAATAGAACTGGAGAAATAAATACCATTGAATACTAAATGGTGTGGCGGTTTCTGTTTTTATCAGGGCACATCCTCTGCAGTCCTTCAAACTTCAGCTATTTTTTCTGATGGCTGTGTTATGCTGACTGCCTTTTTTGAATTCCAGTGCTATCCTTATTTGGATTGAGTCTATATTTGAAACCTCAGTAATATTAGTTGGGGCAAGAAAAATTCAGTCCACCTGTAGTCAGGATTTTGGTTTTCTGGTCACATTTGCAGTAGAAACTGTATCTTTGAAAACTGGAAACAGAAAAAAAATATTCTGATAATTTTTATGAATTCTTTCTCTAAAAAATGCAGCACAGATTCTTCACTGTTTTTTTAAAGTGAAAAATAGTTTAAGAAAGAGTCCTTTGTTTTGCAGTAAGAATTTCAGTCACCAAAAGTTTGATAACATCTTTAGCAACAATTCTTTCTCTCCTTTGAAAACTACCATTTCATGAAAACAAAATACATCACAGTAATTAGTTCTTCTGGCTAGATTTCTGTTTGAAAGTTTTATGTAGTCCAGAAGAAAGATAAAAGAGATAGCTCTCTGAAATAACTAATAGCTTAGGATGCAAAAGACAAAGATTCATTGTTCCGATCCCAAGCCTCCAACCCTGAGCAGGAGTCGGTCTTTTAATCTAGTCTTTTATTCTTTTATTAGATATGTGTGTGTGTGTATCTATATATCATATATATATAGATGTAATGCCTTGAACTGAGTGAAATAATTCAGCACTAAGGTCTCTTTGGGAAAGGGAGACTTGTGAGCAAGTCCATGCTTGGCAGGACAAGTTCTGAGACACCGTGCTGTTTTAATGTGTCTTTCATATTCTTTCATAGCTGTTTGTCCAAGGTTGAATTTCTTTTGACTTAATGGTAATTAAAAAAAAAAAATACCTTGAATTTTATATTCTTTATTAATTTTAAAATTCCTTTTACTTGATCTTCTTTGTGAAAAAGAAAAGTATATGATCAAAATATGTCTTTTTTCCTTTAATGTTCCTGACGGTCCTCTTCATATCCCTTTTTATAGGTGGGCTGGATCCTGTCCATCCTTGATGAGTTGCAACTTAGCCCCCCACCTCCTGTGGCGGTCCTTCCACTTGGCACTGGGAATGACCTTGCCCGCACCCTCAACTGGGGTGGGGTAAGGACTGGCTGGTGTACCCTTACATGGGGGTTCTCAACTTCCTGCTCAGATTATTTGTGTGGGGTGGGACATTTGGCAAAAATAGCAGGCTGGACTGTGTCCAAGGTCTGGCTCAGTCTGGCAGAATGGTTGCTTCAAGAAGGTTTGCTTCAATTTGCAGTCTGGGATTTCGAATTACTAATGATATTCTTGCAATAGAAGTGTATGTAGATGTATCCGGTATTTCAGGCCAAGTATCAAGAACAGTAAACAGGCTTCTAATTTAAACATAATTTAAACTTTCTCTTTGTTTATCCCTTACTACAGTAAAGGACTTACTCCAGGAAGGGCAAATATACTTTGGATTCCTCTCCTTATGGCATTACTTTGCCTGCCCTAGACTTGTGCATCTCAATAGTAGCTTGTTAAAGTGTTTGATCAAAAATTTATCGAGGATCTTAGGCCTGTGTGAAAGGAGGGATGTGTGTCAGGTAATTGGTGAGTAATGTGATTTGTTTTCACCATCTGTGGCTGATATTCTGGTTGCTCTGCTGCCAGGGTTACACAGATGAGCCTGTGTCTAAGATCCTGTGCCATGTAGAAGATGGAACCATTGTCCAGCTGGACCGCTGGAATCTTCAGGTTGAGCGCAACCCTGATTTGCCCCAGGATGAGCTGGAGGATGGGGCACGTAAGGTTAGAGCCTGCTTTTTCTCCTGTAAACTACAGAATGCTTATCAATCTTTGGGCTGCACTTTAAGCAGCATGAGTTGGGAATTCTGCAACTTTTTAATTTTCTATTTGCATCTCTCTCTTTGATTCTTTTCATGTATCAGTGATTCCAGAGTTGTGTGAAAGGAATTTGTTGTTTGAAACACCCTAGCATTGAACATTTATGTCAAAGATTAAATCCTGGAACAAAATCCCTAGCATTTTATCAGAAAAGTTATTGCTGCGTTTCTCTAGTTGCAGGAGAAGCAACCCTGTGACTACCATCCATTTCCCAATTAGACAAAGCTAAAAGAGGATGTAAAATTTTATTCCTTTTGATTTTGCTGATGGATACCCACTGTTTCCTAGTTTATACCAAGGTGTAGTGTATTTTTGTATCTAACTTCTTTGTGTATGGGTCTCCATGTAATCTCCACTAGTGTATCTTGGTAGTTGAAGAATGGGAAAATTTTTGTGATAATGCATAATTTGGACTGGAGATGTTGAAAATACTACAAAATTAAAAAAAAAAAAACCAAAACAAACCCCTCCTGATTCTGTGAACCATTTTCCTCTTCTCAGTTATAAATTCCAGCTTGTCTATTGGATGCTACAGTTGCCTCTCTACATCCCAGCTGGGTGTGTAAAATAGTGAGAAGGCTAGATGTGTGTCTATCTGCCTTCATGCATCCTCAGTAGGATCAGGGCTTCTTCTCTGGGACTTGGATTGCTCCTGGTTATATATGAAGCGAGAAGAACACAGCTGGAGTTTCATTTGCCATGCTGAGCTTGAAGAGCCAGCAAAACCTTTGGAAACCTTTGTGTTGGTGATATCTTAGGTAGTGCAACCTTATGGGAAATCTAAATGACAACATAAGGAACCCTTTGATGTTTTAACAAAGACACATATATGATCATAAAGCACTGCAGGTCTATTTGTGTTCTTTGGGCTTTTGTATACAATTATTTTCCACAAGCCATTATGAACCTTCAGAACAATCTTCTGCTTACATTTCCCTGATATGTTCCTCTGTTCCTCTGTTTTTAGTAGGTTTCCATGATGAGCCAAGTTTGAATAGTTAAACCCTGATGTGTTGAGAAATGTTCTGTTCATGTTGTTTTTATATTTCTTAATATTATCTAATTACAGCTTCCCCTCAATGTCTTCAATAATTACTTCAGTCTTGGATTTGATGCACATGTTACACTGGAGTTCCATGAATCCAGAGGTAATAAGAACTTTTTAATTCCTTAGCCTCGTGGATGGGCATTTATTTTATTGATTAGAAATAGAGTTGGATTTAACATCCTGTTCTTATAGTGCAGAAGTAAAGCTGGAATATAAAACATTAAGATACAATCACTATTTCTTCTTGTGTGTATCATGAATTTCCAAGGGACTTCAGGATTAAGAAATGAAAAAAGTACACAGAAGACTGTAATTTAATGAAGGAAAACGGCTAAAAGGAAAGCTTTCTGAAGTGTTAGATCTTGTAAAAAAGATAATATCTAAGTCAGGTGTGAGTGTGGAAGTGGGTGGAAGAGAAGAGCCATAAGACTGGAAGCAGCAGGAATATAATTGTGTTCTCAAACTGAACAGCTGTCACATCTGGATCACTATAGCATAGCATCCCTGGATTTGTACAGACCCAGAGTGTCACTCTGCAAATTAAAGGGTTTAATGTCTGCAGAAGTGTCAGGAATCTGAGCAGTTGTCGCACCTTATCTGTCTCCTTTGCCAGTGGCAGTTATGCCACCCTGTACAGATTGACGTGTGGCTTAAGGACTGAAATTAATGGCTTTGCACTGATAGGAAATGCTCTATTTATATGGTTTAGGTAGGTGTGCTTGGAGAAAAAATCCTTGCTCAGGTGTTTGCCTTCAGCTTTTGGTCATTTCAGCTTCATATGTAGGTATTTTTTCTGAAACACAGCCTTCCTTATATTCACTGTCAAACTATCAGAGTGTCATTGCAAGATGAAAAGATAGCACTCTAATGCCAGGTTAAATAAAGAGCAGAATACATGATGGAATGAGCTAATGCATATTTTATGATGTTTAAGACTTCTTCAAGCTTTAGGAATAATAATGAGGGGCCACAAAAGGGCCCAGGAATTGAATTATGACAGCTGTATGCATTTTTTTTGAGTGCATGTCACTCTGCATTGGTAATGTGACTGTGAATATACTGTATAGATTAAATGCATTGCTACTTTCTCATTTAATGGAGGCATTATTTAATAATGAAGTTATGGAGCCCTATAAAGGATGAATGTTATTCCAGACATGCCAGTGTTTAAAAAATTTGCAGAGGTGAAAAAGCACTTGGCAGAGCAAGCTATGTGTCAGAATATGAAAGGCCAGGAGAGCCTCTTGTAGCACAAGTCTTCACTGCCAGTGTAGTTCTTGCCTTCTCAAATGCTAAAATATATCTGAAGTGAATTTCATGTATTTTAGAAGAGGAAAGCTTACAGCTTTGGATGTGTTGCTGCTATGTAGGTTCTATTGTTTTTCATGTGGAATTGAAAGAAAAGGTTCCTGGGAGCACTTATAGCCTTTCAGTACTTGAAGGGGATTTATAAGAAAAATGAGTCCCATTTCAATAGGATAATGGATAACAGTTTTAAGCAAAAGGAGTGTAAATTAGGACTAGATATAATGAAGAAGTTTTTAACAATGAGGATGCTAAAACACTGGCACAGGTTGCCCAGAGGAGGTGGAGGATGCCCCATCCCTGGAAACATTCAAAGTGGGTTGAATGAAGCTCTGAGCTACCTCATCTTAGGTGAAGATGCCCCTGCCCATTGCAGAGGATTGGAGTAGAAGGACCTTTCCTCCCTACCTGCGCTCATCTCTGTTGGCAGAAGTAGGCCAGTAGGTTGAGGGACTGCTGAGTCCGTGACATCAGAAAGGTTCCTATTCTAAACTGAGGCTTTAGTTATGGGGAGTATTTGTTGTAAGATCCAAGTAAGGTCCAGTGCTGTGGTGTGTGCTGTCTGGAACCATTGGGGATACTCACCTGAGAGAATGTGCAGCACAGGCACTAAGACTTCAAATGCCTTCTGCTGCTTAGCATGGGGTGTTGAGACTCTCTGCAAAGAGCTGTGAGATGAGCTAGATGAGATTGACTTATGCAATTAAATTAATTGTTTGAAGAAGTGGCCCTGACTGAGTTTGAGTGGCCTGTGACACAGCAATAGATACAGTAATTGAGCCAGCAAGCAAATCAGAAACATCAAGCAGCTCATTCTTACAAAATGGAGCCATATTTTGTGTGAAGTAGTGACTTTCAAGAGAACTAGAAGTATTGTTATAAGTGGTCATTTGAGAGGTTGTTTGGATGTGTCCACACTAATGAGATGCCATAAGAACTGCCTTGGTAGTTTGATGTTTTCACTAGAGAATCAATGAACCAGGGTGAGTAGTTGGCACTAACACTGAATACAGGGTCAGAAGGGCTGCTTCTGGAATTTCTAGAGGCCAAGAAAAAGAAGAGCAGTTACCAAGGAGGCTCAAGAATGAACTATATGCTGGGAAATGTGCCTTATATTGGGAGATTAAGGGAAATCCATAGCTTATTGGAAAGAAGGTTGAGGCAATTTAATCACTGCTTGTAAGTATTTACTCGAGGAGAAGATATCTGATAGTTGAAGGCTCTTTAATCTGACAGAGAAGTATAACAAGATTTAGCAGTTGGCAGTTGAAGACTGAAAATTTCAAGATTAGAAACTGCCATTTTACATTAAGAGTGAGAATAATTAATTATTAGATGTACATTACAGCTAGACTTAAAATTCTCCATCACTTGGAGTCTAATCAAAACAAAACAGCTTTCTAAATAGGTTTTAGAGTAACCAATTGTTTTTTCCCCCTGCAGAAATCTTTGTGTAGAAATGTCTATTCCTTAATAATTCTTTAACACATCAAAATTTTGGGGCTGTTTCATCTTGTAATTTAGTAATTTACTTCTGGTTGAAAGCATGGGTTATTGTTTCATAAATTTCTAATAATTCCTTCAGATTTGTTCTCCATTGTTAGAAACAGAAATCTTAGCTATTCTATGGAGGGAGCATAAGATGAATAGTCTGAAAGTTGTGAAGTTAACTGATTGCATTCTAGTCACCTCTTTGCTCATGTTGCCCTCTATTTCCACTCTCAGCAAGAGAAGGGAAGGATTCAATATCAAAGTTGGAAATCTGGTAGCAGAGGAAGGCACAGATGGGTGACTCACACAGGGAAAACATATTTATGTTAATATGTTCTCTGAGTGATATACTGAAAGCACTGTAGTGCTGGCAGGGAATGTGAAGGTATAATGAAGTCTACTTGTTTTATTAGGGTGTTCATACTCTTATTTTTCATCCTTTCACAGAAGCAAATCCAGAGAAATTCAACAGCCGATTTAGAAATAAAATGTTTTATGCAGGGGTAAGTACAGATTTGTCTTACAGAATGATGTTAACTTAGTTCCTTGAATGTCTTCTTAATTACCTCCCCCCTCACTTTCTCACATGAGGAGCTCATGCCAGTTCATTCTGCCTGTCACAATTTCAAGTGCACACATGCTGTTTCTGGCAGTGCAACACAGAGGTGTCTGTAGAAAAGAGCCTGTGGTACTTTTATTATACAGAGCTGAGCAGGTGAGAAAGGTGCCCCTCCTTTGGACACAGTCCTGGTCATATCTTGGTCCCTCTGCTTCTAGCTCAAAAGCTTCTCAAGGCACTGCTCTGCTTCTGTCAGGGCTTGGGAAAGGCATTGAAACTGACTTTCCTACAGAAATTGCCAAAGTTTTGGCCTGTATATTTGTAGCTTTGAGGAGCAGTCTTGGATGTAGGGTCACAGCAAGCGCAGGGCAGAAATCAGATATTCGGAGTGATTAATGATAGGTGAATATGCACATATAATTACTCACTTGTGCATTCAGGAGGCAAATGGACAGCACTTTATTCTAAAGCCATTAAGAGCAAACACCAGTTTGATAATGGATGACATATAATGTATTTCTGGATGATGACACCCACCGTACCCATGTGCCTTAAACATGGAAACAAGTATGTGAGCAGGAATTTGTGTTTAATGGTCCAGGATACCATTGCACTTGGGCTTCCAAGGCCTTTTTTTCAATTAAGCTCTCACAATTTCAAACAATAAAATAAAATCAAGTATTCTGAGAGAGTAAGTTTGACCAAAGGATGACATTTTGGTAATTAGCTCTGTGGATGGATAAGAACTGAGGAAAAAAAAAGAGAGGCAGTGTTGACAATTCTTGCACTTATTTCTGTTGCAGGCAGCCTTTACAGACTTTCTGCAAAGAAGCTCAAGAGATTTATCCAAGCATGTTAAAGTTGTGGTCAGTATAAAAAATTGTGTCGTAGTATTGTGGGAAGGGGGTGGAGGTGGAGGTTTGGGAGAGAGAGTGAGATGAGAGTTTAATGGCTCTGTTACTTTTCAGTTTTGAGCATGACATTTGCAACACATTCCAAGGAAAGTCTTGGGAAAGGTGTTACAAAGCAGCAACACTTCTCTTGTCTGTGGCTCCATTCAGCAATTTCTCTGTGCTCTGTCACTTTGGCTTTGTAGTGTGATGGTACAGACCTGACTCCAAAGATCCAGGAGCTGAAGTTCCAGTGTATAGTGTTTTTAAACATACCCAGGTAAGCTCAAGACAAACTCTTGACCTTATACAAGAAAAATAACAATACTTTTCAAAAGACAACTACCAGCTGTCCTAGGCTGGGTGAATGTGCAGCAAGCATTTTGCCTCTGGGCTATCTTGTTGAGCGCTAGCCACTTATAATGTTGTTAATGAGCTCTGCAGAATGGCATGAGTTCAGGGTGCAGCAAAGCCATTCTTTAAAAGTTGGATATCTTCATACAGTAGAAACGCTTAACAAACACACTTTGAAAAGCTGTGCATCTATCCTTCAAACAGGGTAGTAAAGGGACAGATTGCTTTTGCTTAATTAGAATCAAAGTGTGAAAAAAAGGAAAGGGGTAGAAGGGGACAGAAATGGAGAGAGGAGAAGGATAAATATTTTACCAGTTAAGGAATACCAAACTACTGGAAGAAGTCATAGTTGTTAGCATGTTAAAACGTGTCCTTAATAAAAATATAGCTGAATTATCAAAAGTTGTTTATGTCCTTCTCTCTAGAACAGTAGTCTCCAAACTTAATTTAATTGTGCATTTCTGTTAGTAAAAAGCTTTTAAGCACCACCCCAATAGATGTTTATTTATAAATTATATACACGTACTTTATACTAGTATTACTAGCAAAATAAAGCATGCACAAATATAAATTAAGAACGAATGTAATAAAGATGAAAGAAATACTTATTTTAATGTTTGTTTTTAATGTTTGCTTTCTTATTGAAAGTAAAAGTAATATTTTTCTCCATACACTCTAATTGTCTTGTCACTTGGATTTTTCTTGCATGCACCCCACTTTGGAAACATTTGCTTTAGGCAGCTTCCTGCTTTGCTCCACTGGCACTCCCAAGCACTTAATTCTTGAGCCCCGCACTGCAAGTTTCTACTTGGTGTCACCACTTCACCCCCTTATATCACTTTTAGATCCCTTTTACATTTATTCTTTGATGGCAGAGGAGAGAGATGCCACAGCTGTATCTGTTCCTGCTTCTTATATCTTCCTGCCTCCTCAAACTATGCAATGTTTTTGCATTATTTGTGCTGTTAGAACTGCTGAGCTAGCAGGGAGAGAGCAAAGAGGGGCAAAACAGCTTTATGGCTCAACAGCTCATGAGCAGGAACCAAAGCAAATAGGAAGAAAAGAGTGCTGCTGCTCTATGACCTATTTCCTGGTGTTTCCCCCTTCTACTGTTGGAGAGGAACCTGATAAAGTTTATGGTGAATACATCTGAGTATGTATCTGCTTGGGAACAAAAAGAACAGGCTCAAAGGCTGCTAGTCAGGACCCATCAGGGCAAGCTGCTTTCTCCAACTTGCTCTCCAAACCTCTCTCTGTAGGTATTGTGCTGGCACAATGCCCTGGGGGAACCCCGGTGACCACAGAGACTTTGAGCCTCAGCGTCACGACGATGGCTACATCGAAGTCATTGGGTTCACTATGGCCTCACTGGTGAGTGCATAGGGCTGCTGCCAGGCTGGGTCAGCCCCGTGGGCAGCCCTGCAGAGTGCAAAATGCTTCTTGCTGCTGAGGAAGAAATGTCTTTCCCCACAGTCACATAAAGCTGAAGTGTGCTCTGACATTAAATGGCAGAGGCAAATTGTTCTTTTCTAATAAGAGAAGAGTTATTTAATAACAAAAAGTATTACTTGCAAAATATGGCTTGTTTGCATGCGCAGTTCTCAGAAGTAAAATTATTACAGTAAGAACAGTATGATAAGAGCATGAAGTCATGATTTTACGGGGGGAGTGTTCTATGATCAAATAAACACTCCTTTTTCTTTTTAACATTTGTATGTTTCAATCTATGGCATTAAAGTCTATTTTTAGGTATGGCTGGTATATAAATATGAATTATTATATAAAGTTATATGCACATACAGTTTCCATATGCTTGCCAAAACTCTTGTGAAACTTTAGTAATAGCTGTGGAAAACTTTTTTTTTAGCATTTCTTGCATAAATTTTATCTCTCCTTTTTATTCTGCTAGGAAAAGAAGATTCAGTCAACGATTTTGTCAGCACACTTTCTTTCAATGCTGTCCTTAAAGTGAACTAAAACTGAGTTACCATAAAAGCAATCTGCTGTAAATACCCTGATTTTCTGCTAAGGCAGCTATCAGGCACTGTGACAGTATCATCAGGGAGTGGTTAAATGCAGCCAGATGTGGCAATTATCCCCATGCTAGCACCAGCCTACCTAAGGCGCTGCATCTTGGGCTTAGTATGGCTGGCAGAAGGCCCACAGCTGGACTTCCTGGCAAGTTTTTATAGCTCACACGTAGCTCTATACCTGTAGGCCTTTGTTGCGGCTGTCTCATGTAAGCTGGTTTAAAACAAAGGTGGATAAGCCCATTTTAGCTAAACTCCCTGGCTGTGTGACCTGCCCTCAGTTTATATCACTGTCAGTAAATACCCACGATAATGGTGCTTGTTTCCCCAAGGAGAAATTCAGGCAAATCTAATCTTCAAAATAAACAAAAAGAAGTCTTGGTCAATCTTTCCTTTAAAAGTTTGTCTGGGTTAAGGATACTTTCCTGGCCTTTTTTTTTTTGTTGTTGTTTTTTGATGAGTCTAGTAGATTAGGGAAACAGCCCACAAGAAAAATTTTATTAGCCTAGTAGATCTCGTGGAATAAACGTGAAGAGTTTAGGGTATGTTTTTGAAAATACTGTCAAAATTCTCTTTAGCATGTAGAAACTGACAGTTTTCAATCAAGAGATTTTGGTGTTCGCCACTAACACAGTTAGTCAATGGAAGTGGCTAGACAGATCTCAAAAGTTACCAACAATTTCAGTTTGGGCTGAATTTAAGAAGTAGGGCCCTTTGAGCTTCTCTTTCTCTTCAAAGAAAGCCTAATTGAGAACTGAGGGTCTACAGGTGCACTTTGATTGTGATATTGCAGAGCAATTGTAACCCTAGATTATATTGATATAATCCCAACTTGCCTTGTATGTCTCTCAGATGTGCTTGTTGGACCTAAGTGGGTCTGTGAAGCCAAGGGAAAGAACTACTTTATTAAAAGCATTACTATATTATTGATAATATTTTCAATCAATCCATAGTATTAAGTGCACAGGCCTTGACTTGTGTTTAAGCTGTTCTATATTGGCATTGCATTAATATGAGATTTTTTCTGCATCTAAGAGATGAGAGTTAGTCGTCACGTAACAGTCATATTCATTAAAAAAAATACATTTCTGCCCAAACATGTCTGCTTAGAACTTGAAGGATCTGCTCATTTTCTTCCTTGCTTAATTTCTTTGAAATGAATTCTTAATTGTTTCCTTTTGCTTGCTCTTTTCAGCCTGTCTAATGTTGAGGTTGACTTGACCTGTAAGCTTTCATAATAAAAAATTTAAATGTATCTAATTCACATTAAGGGCTATTCTGTTCAGGAAAGGGAAATAATTTTTCTGTCTCACAAATGTATCTAATTAGGGATGTTGTTTTAAAGAGCAAATAATTATTAGCATTACTATATTGTGAAAACAAACAAACCAAAATAAATTGAAAGCTTTAAGAATGAACACAGTTATTAATTTGTGTGCACATGTCTGTATATATAGATGATGAGTTCTGTAATGCATGTGGTTAGATATCTGCTTGTTTCCCACCACTTTTCTTTATTAAATTTTGAGTATTGCTTTGCAGTTTTGGGGTGAAAACACTTCCATTGTGGTCTTTTAGAATAGCTTAGGTATGGAGTACTGTGTAAGGATGCTGTCAGTAAAGTGGATAGCTGCCTCAGCTATCTCTGTTCTGAGATATCTTTTCCTTGCGTGGTGTGCTGTTCCTCTGTGGTTTTTTGTTTGTGTTTTGCAGGCTGCTCTGCAGGTGGGTGGTCATGGAGAGAGGCTGCACCAGTGCCGGGAGGTGACGCTTTTGACATACAAGTCAATCCCCATGCAAGTGGATGGCGAACCCTGTCGGTTGGCTCCCTCCCTTATCCGGATCTCCCTGAGGAATCAAGCCAACATGGTGCAGAAAAGCAAGAGGAGAACATCTATGCCTTTGCTGAATGAGTGAGTTGCATAAGTGCATGTCCTAATGGCAGGAGGCCTGTGTGGGGCAGCATATTCCCTCATGGATTTTGCATGTACTGGACTTGCAGCGCATTTGAAAAATAAATTAAAAAAAAAAAATCACATCTTCTGAAGTCCCTTTTCACTCTATTGTAAATACTTATCTGACTTCCTTTTACTCTTTATCTTCTGAGTTACTCCTGTCTTGCTTTTATACTGGTGTTTTATATTTCTGTTATAGTTCTATTTATTTATTTATTTAGAGAGGTTTCTGCAGGCTTGACAGCGTGCCTGTTGGCTTCTGACGGTTCTGCATATGTATGCCATTTGCCTTGAAGTTTTTTTTATTTAGTTTTTCAGCTTTATTGATCTGCTTTTTAAGCTGTATTGAAGACCCCATAAGAAATTGCCACAGTCAAGAACTAATCAGGACATATTTCAGTCTCTGTTGCGAGCACATGCTGCCTGGCAGAGTTTGTGAAGAAAGATTTGAATGTCCTGAAAGAACTGTTTGTATTTTGTGTGAAATCCTTCTTCAGTATAGAAACCCAAATGAGTGTTGTAAATATAACTAGAGAAAACCTAAGAAGATTGGAAACCAGCAGCTTGTGAAGAGGAATACACAGGGCTAACATTCCTTTTCATGCTTAATCTTTCTTTACAAGAACTACAGATATATTTTAATGAGAAGAAACCTAAATAGCCAAATTTTGGCCAATGAAAATGGCCATCCAATAAAATAATTTATAGTATTTTGTAGAGGGTATTATTGTAATCCTTGCATAGGTTTATATTGCTCCTAAAATGAGTAATGCAAGGGACTTTGCTGTTTTTTGTCAATTATTCTAATTGTGAAGCAAAACAGTCTGCCTCTTATTCAAAGATAATGGCCAAAATTATTAAGGATCTAATCAAACTAATGGCCTAAAGTTATTAAGGATCCACATTTAATTCAAACACTCATGCACCGAGGCTTTAGTATTTCTGGGGAAATGGGTGGGGAATTTTGCTGTTGCAATTGTAATGGTGAGGCAAGTTCTGTGAGGTGATGTAATATCTTTCAATACACTAACACACATAATTGTAAAAAAAAGGATAAGGTCTTAGGCACACCTTTTCAGCTGTCTTGAAAGTTGTCCTTCTCACAGCTGCATACAGAAAGATACTGCTTTACTTCAAACTTCGGCTGCAGCCCCTAAAGAGTTTTTTGTCATCCCCTGGCTGTCAATCTATTAATGTAATCAAAGCCACCCTGGTTACTTTCAGCATGTTCCTGTTCCATTTAGCACTCTGTTCTCTTACCAAGACTAATGCTTTTCTCTTACTGAGACTAATTAATAATTCTGCTTGCAGTAGAACCCCATTTCTCTAATGTGCAATTTTTATTTGCCTGGAAAATACATAAGGAATACTCATCTTTCTTGGGCAGAGAATAGCAGCATTTTGACTATGAGCAGCAGTGCCCTGTGTCAGCCAACCACAACTCCTCAGTCATGAGTGAAAGCTAGAATAAAGCTAAGGACAATCCTGGGACATCTTTTTCTGCACTGAAGGAGACTAATGCAAATGTAAAAAGAGAATTAATGGTATTTAAAACTGATGATTAGCATGGTTAGATTTGGATTTTTAGATCTCAATTTAAACTGGTAGGGAAATACATATTTGTAGTATATACCAGTTGTCAAGGGGATAGTCTTTGTGGTTTAGCTTGATTTAAATGTGCCACGGTACACTAAATTGCTGTTAGAGTCCTTTGATTTGGCTGAGGTATTTTTCTGCAGATCTGTGTGTTGGGAAAATGCAAATGATCTGTCAGGAACTGTCATCTTAGCTTCACATATCAGAAACTGTGTGTGTATATATTTACATCTATTTCTATATATATCTGTGTATGTACTTCACTCTGAGGTGTTGAAAAGGAAGGAGACAGGACTTGAATCTTCTGATGTGATAAAAAGTAGATGACTTTTTAAAGGTTAAAATCTATGAAGCACATTAGTATTGTAAGAAGTTCATTCAATATGATGCTGATTGGTAGTATTGCAGAAGAGAAGAAATTCAGAATGAAATATGTTTATCTATTTTTCTTAACTTGATCTCTAGGATATAACTCCTTGTTCTGTTGGAATCTCCCAGAGAGTCTTCTGTTGTATTGAGCATGATAGTGTTTTTTAATGACTATCATTTGAATGTTAGTTGCGTGAGATAAATCAGTGGGTCTGAAGCTGTTCTTAATTACTAGACACCCCTTCTTGAGCTCCTTGCCAGGAAACAATTAGAAAATTATCTTGGTCATAGAAATATAGAATTGTTATTATTGTCAGCTTTGATATTATTGCCACATAAGAAGAGGGAGTGAGTAGAAAAAGACTTAATTTGAACAAGTTTTAGACTTTTTCTCTATTTTTTTTGCCCTGATCCTCTTTTTTCTGTGGGTGTTTTTTTGTTTTTTTCCTTGAAACACTTGTTGGCTAAGTTCTCATTCCTGTTCTCCTCTACTGATCATGGTAGCATGTGAAAGAGATAACACATAGCTCAGTTTTCTGTAACCAAACCAAGAATGTGGTTGTTGTGAGCTATACCAAAAATTATGGGGAATAAGAAGAGGAACTGTGGTTCAGCTTTTCCAGGAATAATTTTCTGGTTAGAAACTCCTGTGCAGTATACTCCCCAGTAAGTTTCAGTAAATGAACACTTTCTGAATTGCAAAACATATTTCGCTCTCACTGATTTTTAATTTTGGTTGGGGAAGAGCATCCTGCATAATGGAAGAGAAAGAGGAGGGAAGAGCTTTTAGATAAAACGTATTTCATGCATTCAAGATAAAGAAAGAGATCATTTGAATATAAACACTCAAGGTGAATTAATATTGGGAGTCACTACATATAAAATTCCTGTTTCCCTAACGTATGAGAAAGAAGAATGAAAAGAGCAATTGGTCATTGTGGATACAAAATCTCTAGTAAGGGCTTGTTTTTTTTTTTCTTAAACCGTAATTAGAGAGGGTCAACCCTTGGAGATAATTCCATTCATCTGGATCTCAGCTTTGTTGTTCATTTGCGTTTCTGGACCAGCTTCCAAAGTCTGTTGCTTTGAAATTTTTTAGTGCTTGTGGAAGAAATTCTGGGGCCCCTTCTCTTCCTTGTATATTTGTGTGCCAAGCTTGTCACTGGTCCTCACTTGTGTCTTTGGAAAGCTCTTGTGTGCCACACAGCAGTGATTTTCTCCATTTGCATGTCTTCAGTTGCTCTTGGCTTCCTAGTGGGAACTCAGAGATCTGCATGTCACTTCATTCAACTTTTATGTCACACATTCCTTTTGTTTCTGTTTAAATGTTGTGTGTCTTTCTTCTCTTCCACTCCTTCTCTTCCACTCCTTCTCTCTCTGTCTCTCTCACCTTTTTTTCTTGCCTGTCCTCACCATGTGCTGTTTTTCTCCTGGCCACTCATTTCCTTCTGCCTTATAGTATCCATAAAGTGCAGTCTGCTGACCTGAGGAGAGTCTCGGCTCCCCCTGATTCCTTCACTGTGTGAGTATCTGGCTTTTTTCTATTCTATAAGTTCCACAGCCTTTGTTATTACCCTGGGTCATTCAGCCGAGAGATGGGGCAGTAAAATCCAGTAGCAAATGTGAAGAGGGAACTCAAATGACTGCATGACTGATGGGCACGGGATCTTGCCATGACGGCCACAGCTCCACAGTAGCCCAATAAGGTGAGCAGGACATGTCTGGTGATGGTGACCAGGTCCAGCCATGAACCAGCTTCCCAGACATCCATAGCAGCAGGCACATCCAAAGTTTGATACAAGGCACCATTCTGGAAAGAGTTGACATGAGATCTTTTCAATTAAACACAGGAGGGTTCCTCTTAACATGAGGAGACAATGCTTTTTACCATATGGTTGACAGAGCACTGGCACAGATTGCTGGGAGAGGTTGTGGAATCTTCATCTTTAGTCATAATCAAAATCATGGCTCTGGACAGCCTTGTCTAGGTGGTCCTGCTTGAGCAGGAGTTTGCACCAGATGACCTCCAGAGGAATCTTCTGGCTTCAACCATTCTGCAATTCTGTGAAATTTCAGAAAGCTGCAAGTACTTCATTGTTATTTTGCAAACAAGGAAAGATTCCCAGTTCGCTATGCCTTTTCTGTGGGTCCAGTTTGGTGTATTCTGCTGAGAAGTATAAAGTAATTAAATGAACTTGTCTCTACAATTCACCATCTAAATCAGCCTCTAGAAAAAAGTTGAAGTAACCCTTATTTCTTCCACAGAACACTAAGCTGTGTGTCTAGGAGAATGAGTACTATTTCCAAGCTCAGGGTTATCCCTTGGAAAATGACCTCCAAGTTTTGATGCAGTTCATTTTACTGATCCATTTGATATCAGTTGTCAGAATAAAGCAGGGAGAAAAAAACTTGCAAGCCCCAAACTAATTTGAAAGTCAAAGATGTTTGTTTCTTAAAATCTGTAAAAATAGATTAAACATGCTGCTGCACTGGGGCTGCCAAGTAATATGTCTGGCAAATTAAAATAAGAACCCATGAAGTAACAGGGAAATTTGATTTGTATTATGATGGCTTTGAGATTCAAATATTCATCTTTTTTGTTGAACAACATAGAAGCAGACTGAGTTCCAGGGCAGATCCTACTGAGACCTGGTGATGGATATAAACTGTCTTAGATAAATGTCAGGATTTCTGCAGCATGAGATGCATGGGAATTTGGGGCAGCTGATATATATCTATCTTATAGTGTTTTTTGCAGAGATAGTAGAACTGTGATCCTTTGAATAGCAGTAGAATTGTGATCCTTTGCAAATGCTTATACAAGGTGTGTAAGTAAATACAAATTTGGTATTTTTGAGGAATTTTCAAAAGGAATTGCATAAGACTTGCATTTTCCTGCTGGATGTTCAAAGATGAGAAGATGCACATGCGAGAGTACATTTGTCTTGTGTGGTTGATACAAAGGAATACTGAAAAAATTACCATTGAAAAATAAAATACTTATTTGCATAGCTCCTACGGTTCTACTATTGAGTGGAATAAATGCTGTGGGTAGGCTGTAATTATTTTTTTCAATTACAAAATCTGCAAAAATGAAAATACAAATACAAAATACAAATACTCCTCCTTTATGAAGTTTATGTGGTAATGATTGCAGCAGAGTATATGTATAAAACCTGTGTGAATAACAAAAGGGTAATACAAAATAATGTTTTTGCTTTTAGAGGTCCAAATTCCAAACAGAATCAACTTTCTCAGGCTGAATGTTGTTACTGATTATGGTTTATAAGAGGAGAGTCTAATAAAGAAGAGTAGGAGGCAAGGTTTAAGGAAGAAAGTGGTAGAAAGTGAACCATCTTCAAAGGCAGAGTTAAGGATGCAAATACTCATAGATACCTTCTCCTTTTTTTCTGAAACATGATTGATAGGGAATTGAGTCTCATTGTTTACTCGTCAGTTTTCCCTTTCTAACATGTGAGTTTCTGAATGTGAAGCTGTCCCGTGTTCTCTGGCAGCCCAAAAAGCCAACCATATCCTGGACTGCATCTGAGGCAGTGTGGCCAGCAGGGCAAGGGAGGTGATTCAGCCCCTCTATTGCTCTTGAGAGACCTGACCTGCAGTGCTGCCTCCAGCTTCAGGGTCCCCGTCATGGGAAGGATGTTGACCTGTTGGAGTGAGTACAGTGCAGGGTCCCCAAGGTGATTAGAAGGATTGGACATCTCTCCTATGAGGAAAGGCTGAAAGAATTGGAATTGCTCAGCCTGGATAAGAGAAGGCTTTGGGGTAACCTAATTGTGATCTTCCAGTGCCTGAAGGGAGCCTACAAGAAATATGAAGAGGGACCACTTACAAGAGCATGTAATGACAAGTGAAATCGTTTCAACATGAAAGAGAGTAGTTTTGGATTAGATACTAGGAAGCAGTTCTTTACAGTGAGGCACTGGCATAGGTTGCCCAGAGAGGGTCCATCTTGGGAAGTGCTCAAGGCCAGGTTGCAACCTGGCTTTGAACAACCTGGTCTTGTGAAAGGTGTCCCTGCCCATGGCAGAGGAATTGGAAGTAAGTGATCTTTAAGGTCCCATCCAACCCAAAAAAATATTTACAGTAATTTCACAATTATAAGCTGCATTTTTTTCATTGAAGAATCCAGCCTACCCCAGTAGTGTGGCTAATCATCAGGTGCGGCTTATCTATGGATAAATCCCAGTGACGTGCCAATCCGGAAGTGAGAGCTGAACGGGAAGGGTGCCTGGGGCTGCCTTTAAAGGCTTCCATGATCTATAGAAACTGTTGCAACTTGAGCACCTGACACCAAACCCAGCTGGCAGTGATTCTGTTACTAATTTGTTACTTTGTTACACATGGATCCTGGCTTAAAAAAAAAAAAAGAAAAGGTGCGGCTTATAATCAGGTGCGGCTTATAATTGTGAAATTACTGTAATCCTGTTTAGAGGGATTAATACTTATGGAGAACCCCCTGTTCTTGGAAAGGTAAAGTGTGGGAGAACCAAGTTAGCATTCAGGAGAAGAAAAGCAAGTATCAGGATTTTACTGGGAACATCAGTGTGCGTCTGTACACAGTGTCTGTGTGGGTCTAGCCTCTACAAAGCAAAGTGTGTTTGATTAAGCAATTATGAGACAAGAGAGTGCCAAAGAATTTGCTACAGTGGGTTAACCTGGCTTATGTGGGATAGCACTTCTGTTCTGGTTTTGGTTGTGACATGGCTAATTTTCTCCCTAGTAGCTGTACAGAACTGTTTTTTTGATTTATGGCAGGAATAATGTTTTGACTGTTGCTAAGTAGCGTTTATCTCAAGTAAAGGACTTCTCAGTGTCTCACACTCTGTTCTGAGGAGCTGCACTCAGTGCTGGGAGGGAATGAGGCCAGGTAAGCTGACACAAACTGGCCAAAAGTATGTTTCACACCAGAGAAGATCATGCCCAGTATGCAAACTGCTGGAATTACCTGGGAGGGATCTGGCTGCTGTTTGGGGATATGCTGCATGGTGAGCAACTGTATCATGCATTGCTTTTTTCTCTTATTTTTGTAACTCTCTCTACTCCCCACTTATCATTGCAATTATTATCACTACCATATTTATTATTATTATACTGTTTTGTTCTATTATTGAATTCTTACCCTGTCTGTGAAGTTTATCTTTTCTTTCCAATGCTTCTCCTAATCAAGGGGACTGTCCTTTGGCCTAGCATTCTATAACATGGCTGCTCGTATAGCTCAGATTCCCAAATGAAAGAAAAACAATGTGGTAGAGCTTATAATTTCAAGGGTATGATTTTTTTTTAGGCAAAGAACTTAGGAAGAGCTTTACCTTAAAATAGTAGTGAGCTTTTGTGAAGCACTGAAATTCATCCATAGAAGTAACTGAATGAGTCTGCTCTGTTGTGGCAGTTCTTACGTTTTACGTAGATAGATGCTGTCAGAAACTTATTTTTAATGTAATATTTCCAAGCTCTGTCAATGTGATCTTGAAAGTAAGGTGAATTAATTTTTCTTTTGGTTACAGCTTTCCTCTTTCCAATTGCTCTGAACACTGGAACACTTAATTAATTTTTCATGTTTATTTCTTTTCTAGGAGACAGGTAATTCATTAATTATTCATTGTCATTGCAAACATCCCCCAAAAGACTGATTTTTTTTTTTTTTTACTCAAGTATTTGTTGCATGGGGGAAAGTAGGTTTTCTTTTTAGTTTACTCTGTGTAGGATGGTGTAGGCTGTATTCTTGAAGACCTATCAGAAATTTGTCACTGGATTCTGTAGAGTTGTTGGACTATTTATTCTTATTATTCCTTTCTCTGTGGAGACATGAAGGGTAAGAAATGGTTCACTGGGTTCATAAATAATTGATAAAGGGATTAGAGAACTTATAATTCACAAGTCTGTCTTCCCAGCGTTATACCAAGCTGGTGGCATGGCAGAAGCGTAACTGGTTGCTGAGCAGGAGTGCCAGGCTTGGGCAGGACCTGCCTGTGCTCTTCCTTGGGTGACTGGAGGCAGGAGCACATGTCCTAGGAAAACCAGCTGTGCTCCAAGTGAGCTGTCTGGCTTCCTCTCACTTGTTGCTGGATAATTAACAGGGGTGAGAGGAGAAAGTCATGACTTCTTTAAAATCCAAGTGTGTTTTCTAGGTGAAAGATCTTAGAGAAAATTCATATTTAGGTTTGCTCAAATTAAATAATTATAAATAATAAACATGAACAAATAGAATGTTTTAGTTGGCCTCAATCTTTATTTAGATCCTCATGAAGCAAATGACATTTAGGATTTAAATCTGTGGATTGATGTGTTTATGGAATGAGTTCTTAACTACATTCTTTAGGAGGTAATGGACTTCATTCATCTGTACTTTCAAATACTTTTTGTTGACTATATAATACACCATTTAAAAAAATAATTGGTAAGAGGTAAGTAATTGAAGTATTTTTGGTTGAATTTAGGTGCAGCAATCTCCCCACATTTATTTATAAATTTCTGCTTAAGTGGACAGCTTCTCTTACTCTACTTGTGGTTTAGCAAGTTTTTTTAAACAGTATTCAGAGACATCTCTTTCTATTAATAGTGTACTACTGTTTGTGTTCAGTGATATTCATCAGCACATTATTTGCTTTTACATGGACATGCTTATTTAATCTTTCTGGTTTCTGCATATACTGAGTATGTCTGAAAAAAAGCAAATTGATCTATTTGTATAATAATATGGATTATGATACAATGTCTATGAAGACTGCAGTAGTGTTGATAGTGGAAGTATTTTGCTCAGCTACATTAAATAGAGTTCTGTGAATGAATGAGTTAATTAGTTTGACTGATGAGGACGATATCCTGGTGTCAATTGCTAGTCTGATAGCACAAGAAATGACTATTCATATAGTGGGTTTTAGAATCACTTGTTGCTCCTGCAGAAGCAAAGTCAGAGATATACAGTGTGCCTATATATCAAAAAATATACTTTTTGCAAAAGCAAGGGAAATGTCCTCTTAAGCATTTTCCAATTAAAAGAGAATTTTGGAGAGTGTGTGTGCAGTTCCTGGAAGAAAAAAATATATTCTAGATTTGCTCTTCATTTTAGCTATTTTTCGTCCTCCAGCTCCAAACAAAGAAAAAGATCTTGTTCACTCCTTTTTAGGTGAAAGGACTAATTTGACTCAGAAGGTGATACTGCACATGCAATAGGTTGCCATTGGCTTCAAGCGAAGAAATAACATTTCTTTTTCTTCCTTACATGGCATTAGGTAGTGAGTCAGCATATCTACAGAAGTCAGTGTTGTCTTTCTCTTCCCTTAGTGTCCAAACACCATCCCATTCTCACAGGTAGGTTGGGAGGGAGGCAATTAGCCAAGGTCTGGCAGATGTTGGAGTGAGGTTATCCTGTTTCCCTGTCTTTCCTCTCTTGCTTTCATGAGATATCCAGATTAGTCATTGTGATAATGCGTTTGAAATGAGGCCCACTGTGATAGGATATAAGTCTGCCAATGATTAATTGACGACATTAGTGAAGAAAATTCACACTTGACACAGTGTTTAGAAATGATGTAGCACAGGTGAAATTTGTGAGATGTGCCTGATCCTTCGCTAGCAGTGCAAATGCTGTAAGTCAAATAGTTAAAAACTGAGACAACAAAAGAAGCAAGCACATAAATTTATGATAGTGCACAGCATTTTGACTTTCAAAAGGCAGTGGGTATTAGTCAGTATTACTGTAGGCAGAGTCCTGTTATAAACAAGATTAAAACAGAAAACATAGACAGTGTTTTGGTAAAAGCACAGAATAAGTAATCTACTTTTAACTGACCTGGGGCTGAGTTCCTATAGGACAGACATTTGCTATGTGTGTAATAGTGCATTGATTGTCTATCTTTTTTGAAAAGTGGAAGATGCAAGTGTGGCTGAATTGATTTGCATAACATCCAGCTAAACATAAAAAAAATTAATAGGTTATATTAAGGTGGAAACTAGTATGAAATGAAAAAAGAAAGCTTTTCTGGACAAATTTCTATCCATGTATGAACACATAAATTTCTAGATACTGACCTGTTGAGTCTTTCAAAATTATCAGTAGCTGAGGTATCTAAATCAGACTGAAATCTGTAAAAGTGAGGTTGATTTTTGCTTTTAAAAGTCCTTCTGGGTTCTGAGTATTAGACTCAACAACTTTAGAAATCCAGTTCTTAGCCACCTTATTGTTGACTGTTTCTCAGACCCAAGATGCTGGATCAGGATCCTTCAATAATGTGATGTGGATGCTCTCATGGGCAGAGGTTGTCCTGAGATACTTCCCAAGAGCCTCTTTCCATGTCTTGAAATTCAAGTTGGCAGATCTATCTACTGGCTGTAGTAGGGCTCTAAAGATACACAGAGTTGAACTGGGGAAGGGTGGGGTAGCTACATAGGGGTGTAAGAACTCAGAAAAAAAACCTTTACAGTTTCAGGTCACACAAATAGCAAAGGGGATTCTTGATCTTGTGTATTATTTAAGGTATAATGCTGTAGATGCTGTTGTGCAGTACAAAGGCATAATTTTAAATACAGGAATTGGCCTGTGGGGATTTGGCCCACTTTTGAAGAGGCTTGTTCATTTTCTTATTTCAGAGAAGATTGAAATCCCTTCATATCATGTTTTCCTTTGCTCTTCCAGGGAACACATTCTCTAAGAAACTTTCTCCTTTTCTTGCAGTCCTCATTCCATCCCAGATCGCCTGCGGATCAGAGTGAACAGGATTAATTTACAAGAATACGAGGGGCTACATTATGACAAGGAAAAACTCCGGGAAGCTTGTAAGTTGGAAGAAGCCAAATAGTAGCTGCTCTTGGTAGAATATTCTGTATAAATTTTGCATTGGTCATAACAATCCCCACCCCAAAAATGACAACAAACCTCCAAACAAAGAGTCAAGCATACATTTTTGGGTGAGTAATGTAGAGAGTAAGCTCATCTATATGTGCATATGTAGAAAAGTGTTCCCTATATAAATAGCCTCTATAAAGATCATGTAAAGAGATTCCACTTGCTCTCTTATTTAACTATGTTTTTGCCCTCTGATTATATTTGCTGTAAAATACAGTAATTTCACGATTATAAGACGCACCTTTTTAATTGAAGAATCCAGCCTACCCCAGTAGTGTGGCTTATATTCAGGTGCGGCTTATCCCAGTGAAATGCCAACCTGGAAGTGAGAGCCAACCGAGGAGGGTGCCTGGGGCTGCCTTTAAAGGCTTCCATGATCTATGAAAACTGTTGCAACTTGAGCACCTGACACCAAACCCAGCTGGCAGCAATTCGGTTACTAATTTGTTACTTTGTTCCACATGGATCCTTGCTTTAAAAAAAAAAAAAAAAAAAAAAAAAAGGGCAGCTTATATTCAGGTGCGGCTTATATATGGACAAATCCTGTGGCCTACCCGGCTACCGTGAGATGTGGATTATAATCAGGTCCGGCTTGTAATTGTGAAATTACTGTAAGTGTTTTTCACACAGGATTTTTTTTTTTATTCATGTCTGTCTGTTGATTCTGCTGGGTTTCTAGCATATGAAACTGTAGTAGATTTTATAATTAGGATCACATTTAAAACTGAGTGGGAGACCATGATATATTTGATATTGAGAATGTGCACTGACCTGGAACACAGTTCTTGCACAGGTACGTTTTTCTTGGGGAACAAATCTGGGTTCCCCAGACCCTTAATTTTCACCAGCCTTCGGTTTTCCACTTCAGAGAACGATTGCTGTTTTGTTTCCTCATGTAGTGGCTTAATTACCATGTTTAGGGGTAAGTCAAAAGCAGGCAGTGGTTGCTTTGGCAACCTTAGTAATGACAATCTGAACCTAAAAATGGAATTCCTTTCTATAGTGACAGAGTCATTAATCAATAAGTGGCAGGGCTGCTCATGATAACAATTTAATAGTCTTGTTATGTCTCTGGCTCATTATTCAAATTAAATTACAAGCATGACTGTTTGTTGTCCAACAAATCTTCAGTTCTCTTTGCAATACAGAGTGCTCTGATAATTACAGGATGACAATCCTTTTAATTGGTTTGCTTATCTTATTGTTGGAAGATGGTTGAATTGTTTCCATTTCACTCTTTTAGTCCCACCCCTCCTCAATCTACCAGCTCTCCTTACAAGAAAATTACTGAAATTTTAATATAGGTCTTGCCAGCCTTAACCAAAGTTAAGGATTTTGGTCATATTTAAAGCAATCAAAACCTTAACTGGACTGAGAAGAATTTAACAGGATCAGGATTATTCCTCACTGGAAGAGAACTTGCTTTGAGTTTAAATTCAGAGTTTGACATTGAGTAGATTTCAGGCCACATTGAACACACAACTCCCCAATGCTGTCAGAAACAACCTGGTTCATTTGAGGGTTTCTTACTGAGGAGAACTATCCTCATCCATCCTTCCTATGGATGTAAACTTTGTGTCTGTAGTTAGCATGTATTTTGTCTTCAGGAGCCATTGCATGATCTGACATAAAATATACAATTTCTTATACTATTGTTACTGCAGGGCAATTGTGTATTTATATTATTTGTCACCTGCCAAAGTTCATAATGATAACATCATAAGAAAATGCCAACGATTGATCTAACATCTCAGTTTTAGGTTTCATATGGATTTGATCGCTTACTAGGAGTGTTCTTAGGAAGCTATCATTCAAAAACCAGATGTTTGTTCATCAATAGTTAAAATGATTGGTTTTGGATATTGGTGGGTCATTTGTAATAAAAACCTTTTATCTCTTTGAAGTTAATGCATGTCCACCTTGATAATATAGCATAGTTGAGCTGGACTATTCTCCCCAGATATTTTTTTATCAAGTTGTTTTTCTTACCAGTCCTCTTTTAACTGTCCCAGTAATGCTTGTGCATTGCTGTTAATACTTACTTTAGGAATAAAAGAAAGCAAATATCTCCATTATCCTAAAAAAAAAAAAAACAAAACAGAAAAGATACTTCAGCTTAGTCTTTGTAGTAGGAATGTCCTATGAGAGGGCATGTAACTTGCACTGTACACCAGAGTTTATAAGCCTATTTCTCTGTTGTATAACTTTTAATGCCTCTTTTACTGGGTTGTTTTTACTGAAGAGGGGCTGGTTTCCTTCAGCAGGACTGTAGCTCTTGTGTGTATGCATGTCTCACTAGATGCTTGCAGGAGACCTGGTCTATGTACTAGTTCAGGCTTTGGCAACTGAATCCAGAATGCTACCCTTAATATATATTCTCCATCTACAAGGATTAAAAACACTTTGACCTGCCCAAATAATTTGAGAACAAAGCAGAATCTCACAGCTATCTGAACAGGAAAAGGAAGCCAGTAAATAAGGAGTTTTCCCTGAAGGAAAAATAGTAAAGAACCTATTATGGTTTTTGCTTGTTACATGTCTTCATAATACCGTTTAGAAAACTCTGACCTCAGTGTAATAATCTGGATAATTTTAACTCACAATAAATACATTAATCCCCCTTGTTTGCTTGAAACACTGATTTGAATCTATCAACTATTTCACCTAAGATTGCACTTCCTTAATTATAGGGGATCATGATACAAACAGTTTCATGAAGATTAATCTTCACTCTACTGGAGGTAGACACCTCATTTTGAAAACCTCCAGAACAATTAAAGAATGTAATTTTGTCCTTTGAAGGGCATGACAGTCCTTAGCTCATTCTCCTGTTGTTTTCTACTTTCCTTGTCAATGCAACTGGCATTTAACCAAGATGCTGTTTCTGAATTGTCCCTTTCCTCCCTCCCCTTCTTTTCTCCTGTCAGGATCTCAGTACTATTGTGGGGGAGATGATTAATGATAGTGCAGAGGATGCTTATTGATCCTTCAGTGAGGAGGGATGAATGCTTTCATGCAGCATTTTAAGAAAGGGATATATGTAGGCATTTCAGTTATGTTGTAATGTTCTTTACTGAAAATGTAGTTATCTTTTCTAACACCTCCTTATTCATGCCCCAAGCACTTGTCACCTTAGTCACAAGCTTCACCATCTCTGGCCAATATGAGAGTTGTACATTAAAATGATTATCTTACTCAAGAAATGAGCTGGACTGATGTTTCTAGATGGACAGAATTTAATTCTGCCTCTGTTGTCTTCTTATCTTGTACACTCTCTCTGGCTTCATGTTCTAATGTGTGATCCAACGCAGCGCTGTGGGTGAATAATTTAGTTATGTTTAAGACAGAAAAATCTTTCTGTGTGACACCCTATTTTCTCCTTTCCAATATAACTAAGAATTTGCTGGCAGTGGAGGCGTATGCGGAAACTAATTATGTTAAAAAAAAAGCAACAGACAAACCAAACATAAGGTAATTAGTGACCTAGTGATCTTCAGTGCTTCTTAGTTCTTCCTAGCAACACTGTTTCAGATTTGTACCGTAAAAAAATATCAGAGAAATAACTCACCAAAAGCAGTAACTGAAAAGTTGTGGGATTTTTTTAAATAAGATATATCAGTCCTTACAGCCTTTAACTTGTTGTGTGTGCCCTAGCCATGGAGAATAATCTTAGATTCCTCAGTACCATTAAGATTAAGGAGGAATCCTACCCGGTTGCAGTAATGACAGTATGAGAAATACCTCTCAGCCCTATATCAGCTCTGGGTTTTCCATACTTTCTTTTACATAGAGGTAGCTGCTGCTTATGTCCTCTAGAATAAAACTGCACACTAGACTCAAAAGAAATTTTGAGAGAAAATTTTAGTTCCATGTGATAACAATTGGACTTTCTGTAACCTAACAATCCTTTTGTGTGCAGCCTCCTTTCTCTGTGTGTGTGCGTGATCCATGTTGGTATCTTAACCTCTCATTCTTGTCTCTGATTATCTGTAGCTAAATGTCTATTATGTGTGTGCCTCCAATATCTGAGGGTTACCTGAGGGTTTTGGGGTCATCCTAGGAGTTCCTATCAGATATGTGAGAGAACACAGAGTGACTAGCTTGTGAGTCATTGTGACTTGTACAGTGATACTGTAGCTTGCTCATACCAGAAATGCAGTTAGAAACCTCGATCTATCAAAAGCATTCTGACTCTTTAAAACTTAGGGATAGCACAGGTGAAGATAATTTGGAGACTAGTTCATGTAATTTTGAACAACTGGCTAAGGAAGAAGGGGTTAACACTTACGACTTGGTATTTGTATCCTGATTATGTAGTATACAAGTCTTCAGAGGGCAGAAGACTTCCTAATGAGCCACAAAGGAAGTGTGCTTATATTGGGAAGCAACTTTGAGCTGGATGGATTTAGACGAGGCAGATTGTGTAGCTATCAGCTTTCTCTTTCATCCCATAAAGGATGCACCAATGGACATTTATTTGTCAGGAGCTGTGCTCTTTGAGCACATGGCAGAAGCTTCATAAGAGACAACGTTACCTTCACTCTGCTTAGAAGTCAGTACCTTGCTCTAACAACTTTGTTTTGTCAGTCTGTGTTGTGTGCACATTAACTAATTTAGGCATTTCTTCATCACAGTGATTTCATAAGACCTGAAACTGAGTGGGGTTGGAAGGATCGCTTCATGCCTCCCAGCAAAGCAAAAGCCAGAGGATTAGAAGTCAGTAATGAGTTAAATACTGGAAAGCATTATTGCCTGAGGTTGGGAGAAGGAGTAAACCCAAACCATTGAAATTTTGTATCATGGAGCTGTAGAATCACGGAATGATTTGATTGGGAAGGGATCTTTAAAAATTATCTAAAAAACCCATTGTTACGGGCAGGGACCACTTCCCCTAGAGCAGGCTGCTCAAAGTCTTTGATCTTGAATTCTGCCAGGGATGGGATATCAGCCACTTCTCTGGGCAACCTATTCCAGTGTCTTGCCACTCTTATTGTAGAGAATTTCTTCCTAATATCTAATCTAAATCTACCTTGTCCTGACACCTCATAGGGCATATTCAGTACAATCCTCTGCCTTTTGAGCTAGTGGGAAGCTGTCATGTGTTATCTTCTTTAAACTAGATGAGATGTGCAGTATTTCAAATAGGTACAAATTTATATTTTCCTTAGAGAAGTGGGGAGAAGCAAGTTCCTTTTCAAACTTTCCAGGAAATCACACTGTAGTTTTTTTTTTCTCATGCAGGCCTTTCTGAGAGATTCTTCTGTCCATATTCTACTTGTGTGTTCCCTTAGTTCTTTTCTGATTTGATTTCTTCTTACTTTTTCAGTCCTGGTTGTTCCCTTTGGATATCTCATCCTACACACATCCTTCCTGCCTGTCTTAGTCTGTCTCTGCAGACCTCACAGCTCAGGTTCCTGCTCTTCTTCTTTACCCTAAATAATTACTTGTTGTTTATCCAGATCTCTGCTGTCAGCTCTTAGTCCCAATATCCATTCCCAGCCAGTTTCAATTCCCAGCTCTTCAAATCATTTTCTATTTTCTAATCTGTTCTCTTTTGTGTGGTGTTTGGCACAGGATCTCTCTTCCTTTGACTTGAGCAGCTTTCTCCCTTTTGGCAGGGTATTGGAGAAATCACCAAGAGACTGGAGGGGATGACTGCCTTTTCAAACATGGTCTGGTTTAATCTGATAACCTATTCTGTGTTTTACCTCCTTATATGTGAGGATTTTGAAAGTGGGCTAAAAAACAAGTAACCAATGAACCTGGGGAGAATTGGGTTTTCCCAGTGTAATAAGCAGAAGGAATCTGAAGAGACACATAGCTTAGATTTGTGTGATAAGAAAATCCTTTTGTACAAAAAAGCCAAACCTCTTAAGATAAATCTCTGAATATTTTATAATTCTCCACCATGAATTTACTTCGCCCTTCATATTCTTAATATTAGTGGAAGCCCCTCAGGAAAATGGCATTCTTATGTCATATTCAGTAGTGAGGATACTTTATTTGTTACATTAAACATTTACAGTCCAATGTCCTATCTCCCCAGTCTCCTGAGGTATGTCAAAGTTAGAACGAGTTTTCCTGGCATTCACATCTACTGTAATATTCTGTCTCAAGGCTGTTTTGTTTGGGATTTGAGTGGGTTAATCATGGTATTAAGATCACAAATTGAATCCTTTGATAACAATAGATAGGGAAGTTAATTGGATTTTATAATATGTGTAAGTATATTTGGGCTTCCTTCATTTGTGTCCTCAATACTATTAAAGAATTCATTAGCTCTAGGTATTCAGCATGATGGGCACTTAATAGGTGGAAGATGTGTTTGTTGTTTATGAATTCCACAACTAATTTCATGAGGATGTAGGAAATCACTCCTAATCTTGCAGTTCATTAGAACACCATGCTGCCCATACTGCCGCATCTACCCAACCCTCCTCCTGCTGATCCTTAGTTTTGGTTAGTGCTGCTAGGAACAAAAACCTTTCTGCAGTACTGGTTCAGATTGTGAAGCAACTGTCTGCCTGTCTCATTTCCTGGGGTTCTTAAATTGCTGCTTGCATGGAGAAAATCCTTTTTCATCATTCAGAGAGCACAAAGGAACTAGGAGATGGAAGCAAGTGGCCAGAAGAGCAGATGCCTCAGGAGAAAAATATCTGGCACTTGAGTGCTGTGGCTTGGCTCATGATCTGAGACTATCCCTTATTTTTGGCATATTCACATGTGTGGGTTTACCCATATGTTCACAGGAGTGGACAGTGTGTGGGAAAATAGTTTTGTAGTGCCCGTGCTCTTAATGTGTTTGCACTCCCACTGCTCTCCTGGTATATCCAGTAATCCCTGTACCCCACAGCACAGTTCTGTACTCTCCACATCCTCACCCACACAGCAAATGCAGAGACTCCTTTAGTCCTGGATGAAAGTGCCCCCAATGCATGCTGACTTGGCCTTTAATTGATTTTTCATAAATTAGCTCATTTTGCCTCTATTGTATGGTATTGCACTATTTGTAGAATGAGCAGCAACCCCAGAGTTTCTATCCCATTATCAATCACTAAGCATTTGCTTTTTGTCTTAGAATAGCAACTATTGTGAAGCACTTTGCAGGTCTTGACTGTGCAGTGCATTTTGATTGCTTATTGTCAATTACGATTAAAATGAGGGCTGTGAACATTTTCCTTGCTGAAAGCCAAATGAGTCTTGCAAAAGAAACCAAGCAAGCAAAAACAAACAACAACAACAACAAAAACTGGAAAGCAACATTGTAGTGTTATCCAATAATGACTTTAAAGGTTTTTTAAAAGCCATGAACCATATGGAATGGAACCACTTGAGACCCACCCTACACATTATCCATTAGCTAGCCACTGGTCCCAAAAAACATAGATCATGCTAATTTACAATTTCCAAACAATTAAGGCAGCACTTTTCTTTTTAAGGACAAAGTCACACAGCCCAGAGTTTAAGAACGGTTCTTTGACCACTAAGAACGACCATGACATAATTAATTTAATTAACTTTAATTTAATCTCTACTTGTTCAATCATTAGATGAGACTCATGCCATATCACCACTAATGTATCTATTGCATGCTAGTTTTTTTCTTTTTAGGTATTTTGGTAGATTTCTTAAGAATTACAAAAATTTTAAGGGCCTTCTCTTTTGGTTTGTCAGGAATGGTGATAGTTAAGGATTCCAGTTCTGTTATCTGTGCTGTTTTGTCAGGTCAAAGCTTTAGTCCCCATTAAGTGCATAGATGAGAGAAAAAAAATCTGTGGTGACAATCTGTGAAACAGTACTGTAACTCCCTAGTGCTCTGTAGCTGTTGGAGGTGTAGCCATGTCTGCTGCAATTCAGTTTTTAATGCTATAAATGAATTTAACAAACACTTCTTTCAGTAAGGGCTGCAAAGGGATCTGCTCGATTGAAACTAGATAGCTATTAAGAACTCTCTGCAAAGAGCTTAAGGGGCTCCTGCCAAGGTAGGTTAAGCAATAATTAAAAATAAGCAAAGAGAATTAGTCTGTAACCCAGAGCACTGGAATGCATGAAGCAAGTCCTGTCTGTGACAATCCTTCCACTCGCTTGTCTCTCAGTCTCAGTTCTCTAGTGAAAGAATCTGGGAAGTGTCCATGAGCGCTGTTTCTGAAAATGAGTGGAGGATTGTCATCACTATTGGATGTTACTGTCGTTCCAGGAGATGTGTGACCTCTTCCTTCCCGCCTATTCTTTCTTTATGGTCTTGTTCTTACTCCAGCATTTTTCCCCTGCCTCCTGTTTTCCTGGGTCCATAGCTCTTCTGCCATTCAATACACTTCCCAAGCACAATTCAGAATTGTTGAGCCCTGTGATGGCCTCTGATGTCCACAGTGACCTTGAGTGCAGTAGGTGCTCCCCAGCTCTTCTCCCAGGAAACCACTGTGCTCCTCTTTGTGCTTCAAGCCTCAGTGGTCCAGAAAAATGGGAGCTCTCTTTCCCAATATCTTTTAGCACTGTCTTATTCTCTTATCAGAATGAAGAACTTGTCAGTATTTAAATACCTCTTGCTCTTAATCAACTTCTTTTTAACAGCAGGAAGGGTTGCAGCACAGTTGTGTTTTCTGTTTATCTCAGAAACCTTGGTGATTTTATGTTGCTGCTTGTTATCCAGTTATCAAAGTTGTTTATGAGTTGATATTTTGCTCTGCTTCTGGAATATTTCAAGTGAAGATTTAAATATGTTTCCTGCTGCTCCTGTAAATATTTTGGCCATTATTTGATTAAAGACCCTTCAGGGAGAAAAAAAGAACTTAATTCAGTGATTCACTTTCACAAAATCAGGTACTCAAGAATATTCACTTGTTTTCTTTTTATTTAATGAGATCTTTGTAGGTAGCTCTCTTGGACCCTTTCTTGTGGACTCACTTTCTTCTCTTTTATTGTGTTCTTTATTATTTATTTTTCTTTTTAAATATTTTAAAATATTTTTTATCTTTTAATCTATTTTTCTTGCTTTTAATTTGTTTTGGACTCTTTTTCTTGGCAAGAACAGAATGAACCTCAATCTCCTCTTATTAAAAATTTCCCCTAACCTGAAAGGTTTTGCTGCATTTTCATGAAGTATGTTTTTAATTTTTTTTTCTGTCTGACTATATAAGAAAATATGTCAGTTCTGTGTGTAGATGGAATAATGCCTGTTTTGATTTGAAAGCAGCCTTACATCCAGACAGCCTGGCATTGGATGGTTTTCCCTGAAATCACCAGTGAGTTCCATTGCTTTAAATCTGTAGACTTTGAGTTCTGAGAATAAAATATCACTCTTATTTCAAGGTGTAAGTGTGCCCCCCATAAATGTTGCTCTGGGGTGTTTCCTTTGTTTTACAGATAATATTTGATGTTCAGATCTGGAAATGAAGTACACTGTTTAACTGGATATGTTTTTGTTTCTTTCATGAAACATGAATGATGGTTGAAAATTAAATATTTGATAATTATAAATGGGTGAAACTAATGATGAATAATATGCTCTTGCTTTTACATAACTTTTAAGGTTTAGAAAGAAGAAAAATTTCATGAGGATATTAAAAAAAATTGGAAACCATTGCAAGTCTGTTACAGTTCAAGAGACTTCAGTTAAAGAGATTTTTCTTTGTTTTTCATTTTTTCAGCCATTCCTCTAGGAATCATAGTTGTACGAGGCGATTGTGACTTGGAGACTTGTCGTATGTACATTGATCGTCTACAAGAGGTGAGGCTTTTGTGAATTCAGGTATCATTTGCAAGCCTATTTTAGGCTTCTTCAGTTCTGAGTCCAGGGGTCAAATAGTTACAACAACCGTGTATCAAGAGTACTGCAATTTGCCTACCATTGAAACCAAAATTCTAGAATTAAGATGTGACAGTAAAAATACTGAAAAATATCCCTTAAATAGGAAATTAAAAATCATACTGAATCCTCTTAAATGATAACAGAATTGAAGTGGATGGATGTGTTTACTTCTCCTTGATTTATAATGGAACAGTAGGACTTTCCACATACCTTGTTGAAATTATGTAAATTATGGATTAGAAAGTGTGTGCAAGGATAAACACTGTGGTATTTGAGTAGGTCTAATTATGCAAAAATTGTTCTCTAATAATGTCATAGAATAATCTGAGACACCACTACACATAGCAAACATCAACTAGATAGTTTCAAAGACACAGAAAGGAGTGTTCATGCAGCTAACAATAGTTTCGCTCTTATTCTCAAACACACCTTGCCTCATGAGAGTTCATTTTACGATATACCCTGGGAAATGCAGACTCCAAATGCCTCATTACCTGGATCATCTTAAGTGTGAATCCCTTTAGTGATAAACTAATGGATTTTCATTAATGAATTGTGTCTGATTTTTTCCAATTTCTTAGTGATAGCTTTCAATAACATTTACAAGTCTGATGACATTACATTTATAAACAATTTATATATTAATATCTATAAAAAATTATAAATTGTTAGTCTAGTTTATGTAGGAACTATGAACCTCATCCCTTCCATTGAACTCTTTGGGAGCCCTTGACTTCCCATAGATTTTAGTGCTCCACTCTTACAGTCTGAATATGAAACTTAGTATCTCACTTCAGGCTTTTACTACTTTGCATTTCAGCCAAGATTCCATTCATTAAATGCACTTTTGGACATTCAGACCTGGAGTGTGACTATTATTATCAGACATAAACCCACATTGTAAGGTGGTGCATATTTGAAGTATCCAGTACAGAAAATTACAGTGAAATAATAATGATGATGATCTCGTCAGATTGGAAATGTGATCTCACACTGAGTTCAGGCAGTTTTAGATGTGAAGGAACCATAGCTAGATATTTTGGTTGAATTAGCCATAGTGGCTGTGGAGGAACTTCATTTCTCCAGCCTTTTGCAGGGTTTGTACTGATTTTTGTATATGTGTGCTTGGTTTCGCTCAGTCCCATTTGCTGGGAGTAGAGATGCCAAGGTTTGCATGTTGCTGGAGGGCAATGATCTGCAGGCCAGACTCTTTAGTAAACTGTGTCATGTGCTATAACTATTTGACAAAATCTCTATTAAAATGAATTAGATGCCTGAACCCCATTAAATGTCAGGATCATTCTGATATGACCTTCTTGGATTGAGGTAGTCTTAAAATACAGAGAACTATCAGTGGTTTTCTTTAGTGCATTAATCACTCAGAAATATTTGCAAAAGTATCTCAAAGATTTTTGACATATTTACATTAATTTTGTTAATGATGTTGTAAATTTAGATAGTTCTCTTGGAACAAATAGATTTTTTTTAATGTGATAAAGATACGTTAGTATAATCTCTTTTTTATTTTTAAAATGCTTTTTGGATCAAGTGCATACAAATCTAAACTTTGGGTGAGCTTTCCTTGACTTTTCTATGGATTTTGCTTCATATGCCTGAAACAAGTGAAAAATATTTGCAGAATAATTTATGTTTCTCCAGCCACTTCAGATAATAGGACTACAAACAGCTTTTGTTGTTGCTTTAATCTTTTTCATCACTGCTGTGTCTTTCATTCTCCTGCTAGGACCTACAGTCAGTAACGTCTGCTACACAGAGAGTTCATTACCAGGTAAGATGAGCTTTCCTTTTACCATCAGAACAGAAAGAGGCTTAAAAATAGGAATGGCACTCTTTGCATTTGAACCCCTATGTTCTTGGATGAAAGACCCATATGTTAGATTAATTTCTAATTATCTGATTATTGTATTTACCTTTAAATATTGGACGCTAGTTCTGCTTTCTCTTGGACAAGTTTTATGGAATCATCTTTAAAGTTAGTGGAGCTTGGTGATGTGAGTGATATTGCAATAGCAGTGTTTTCCATATTGAAGTGAATGAGGTGTCCTGTAGGACAAATGACAAAAATAAAACTGTTTCTCTGTCTGAGAAACTTAACAATGACATGTTATATTGCATAGCTATTGTAATAAAGTCTATCTCTGAGAAAAAAAAGGTTTTAGCAGGACCAACCTCTTAATAATTCTGTACAGGACAGTCATCCACCTTTACATAATCTTCAGGGTAATTTTTTAGTCAATCCTAAGCACATGTGTATTTTCTTCATGAGATCAATAGGCTTTAGTTTAGGTGGATAGTTCTTAAATTTGGTGTCTTCATGTTATGCAACTTTATTCTACAATTTATGCAATACAGAACTAGTCTTTTCAGTTGGAAGTATCATACAAGAACGCATATTTCTCTCAGTAAAACAATTCATTGAAGTGTGCTTAAATTGGAAATAAACTGAGACTAACTACTGACTCCTGAAATTATATGATATTAGCATGGAGACTTGGCACAAACTATGGTCAGTTGACGTAGTGCTGAGGATTACAGGACAAGTTTGCATGGTGTTGATAGTATTTTCCTAAAAATAACAATGCAAGTCTTGTTGGATCAGTAGGAATGAGTTCACTGAGAAGGCATACAAAGACGAACCTACAGGAACCAGTTGTGGTGAAATTGCAGAGAATTTTTTTTGGGTTAATCATTACTTGGGTGATACAGAATTCCAGTTTCACAAGCATGCCTGTAGATGCACTGGCTTCAGACACTATAAGAAAATGCAATTTGGCGTGTTTTCCTTGAGTTGCCTTCTTTATATCAGTTCATGGTTTGTTTCTTTCTTTCCCTATCCAATGCTAATTTCATATTCTTGACATTTCCATCAATCATTGCCCTGGAACTCTGTTTTAGAACAGTGTTAGTGTCTAGAAAATTGACTAATAAACCAGCATGTATGAGTCTGTTCCACTCATTGTAAATTAACCTAAGTGGCTGCTGACTGCTCCATGTGTAGGAAACTGCCTGAGGTAAAATGAAGAGCTAAATCTGTGTGTATGGGGAGATGTACAAGAGAGTATGAAATGTCAGAAATCAGCTCTATACTTGGCTCTAACCTCTGCAGTTGCAGCAGTATATAAATTAGTTGCCTGCCTATCTTCTCTAGTGCACAGCAGTGTGAAATCCCTAACATACCATTCATATTTTATGATGCTACATTTGAAATGCACCCTTCTTTGTTTTGTCTTTGGTACTTGTTTGTCTAGCAGGTTTTTTTTCCTCAGTGGGTCATTTCTGCAAATTGTCTCATTGGGTTAATTTGAAGTTTGTTCCATATTTGTTGGTATCCCTCTACATATTACATAAATGGGAAAAAGAGGGGGATAAAGGGCATGAATAGGGTGCTTTAGCTGACGGAACTGTCTTCATACCTCACTAATGAGGAGTCATGGGCACTTTTAAGTCTCATACATACAGTGCTCTGGCATGAATCCTCTGCAGTTCAAAAGATAGGGAGTCAGCAGAAATATTAGCAAAATCAAGTGCAAATGAGAAAAAAATATACTAGAGTGTTTTCTCATTCTGTTTTGCTTCTCTAATGAGTTTACAAAATATCATTCTCGTGGGTCTGCAAGCTAGTTCCGTAGTTGAACTGTAATGTTGTCTTGGAGGCAGTATGTCACAATGTGCAATTTATGACTTGAGCTGACATTTACCAGCAGTATTCCTATCTTCATTTCCTCAGAATTTTACTAATTTCTCCTCTTTTTATAAACTGCATTTTAGTACACACATTGGATGTTTTCTTTCTTTTTTCCTTTGTGTTGCAATCTCTTCCATTCCACACTGAGTGGACTAAATATTAAGACACATAAAGCTTTGTGCATGTAGATACAACAATGTCAGCAAGCCTAGTGGATTTCAGAGATCCTTAATTTTTTGACCAACACTCTAGTGGCAGTACAATTAACCCTAAAAATCCCAAAAGTCTGTCTGCCGTGTTAGACAAAACTGTATTTTCAATCTGATTCTATGAAATCCCTGAGATGTGTTATTTGCTCCCCATGTACCGTTATAGTTGACTTTCTGTTACGCTGTCATTGTCTTCATTGTTGTGGTGCACAGAGGCTGGATGCCATAAGCTGTATATGCAAATAAGGTATATGGTATCCAGTAAAATCCTCCCTGTTGCTTTTACTTTTTCCTTTCCTGCCATGTGACTTGGTATACTACTCTGTGGTCTGTTGTCTGAAGGAAGAATAAAATTTATTCTTGCGCCAACATGTTCCTGAATTTACAGCGTTTACAGATGTGCTGATTGTACTGCTAAAGATATGAATAAGGATCGAATTTGTCTCTATAAAAATTGTGTGTGCCAAAGACCCATGATACTGTGTTTTGCCCTGTGCAAATATATTTGCATTTAAATGTTATGTGCAGCAGATTTATGAAGTTGTTTGACCATTCACTGGCAACATGGAGCAGAGCCATGATCATCCTTTGCTCTCTTAAATCCCTTTTGATCCCTTTTGCCTCTCCAGTAAGGGCTGAAAACACATGAGGTAGCCTGTTTGTACTTTGATAAGTACAGGTGAGGAAGAAGATCTTAATTCTTCCCTAGTAGTTTAATTTGGTTCCTGGGTTATATAGATTTTGCACATTGTGCAGTGCCAGTAATTCAAAATTAAAAAAACAAAGTCTAAAAAATATTACTTTTTTTTTGTTGTTGGGATTTTTTAATAATATAAGTTTCATGCCGTATCTAGGACCAGGAAAGTTCTTTCCCCAGAGTGCTTTCTGTTCAGAGGCTGTCTCCTAGATGGTGCTTCCTAGATGGTAAGTGCATCTCCCTTCTCCTGTGCCAAGCATGCTGCCTGCTTCTGATGTGCTTTGGAGGATAGATTCTGAGTATGTTACTAGAGGGGGTAACTGTTCCTTCTTGTTACACTGAGCAGGTGAAAAAGCAGATGAGTGGCCCCCTTTCCCCTCTAAAAAATGAAACAGACCCTTAATCTAACAATCAAAATATCTGCTGTAGCTATTTCCATCCCACAGAGAGGCGTTCCCCTGAGGCAGATTAGAAGCTGTGTCTCTGCTGCAGTCTCTGTGATGAGCAGACTTTATGGCATGCACTGCCTGAGCTCAGAGTGCAGCCAGTTGTGCAATTCACTGCTGCTGGTTAGGCTGAGTTCTTCACCCTAGTTTCTCTGCAGATGCTCTAGTCTTTAAGCACTGCAGTGTTTAGGTGACAAAAAGGTACCTCCCTTTCCTTGTAGCTCTGCACTGAAGAGCTGCACTTGTATTTGACCCAGACTTTGTCAAAGCAGATGACTTATCTGGGCTTTACATCAGGCTACAGAACACAGGAATTAGCAGCTGAAATGGATGGCATCTGCTTTTACAAAAGCTACAGTATGGGGAGACTTACAATTTTAATGCTCAAAACAAAACCAAATTCTCCTTGACAATTTCTAATCACCCTTCCTTGTCTCTCATGAGGGACATTGATAAAAGCCTCAGTGAGAATCTGCTTGGTTTTTGGAGAAAGCTGGATGGATAGATGTGTTCAGTTTTTTTTTCTTCAGTGTTTAATATGCCTGTGAAGTGCCAAAACCTTCAATGCTACATCACTGTGCTCTTGTGTCAAAACTGCAGAGTGAATGAACCTGATTTCACTCACCCAAATAAATGCAAAGCAGATACAAAAAATTCACATCTGATGAAGCACACTGTAGATGATGAATACTTAAGGGTTTAGTAACAGAAATTATTTGGCTATGACAAGATTCATAATACATGCTTTATTTAGTGAATCCCCCTATTTTCACGTGTTTTGCATGAGTAGCATAAATTTTCCTTTAACATATTGCTAATTCAGTGCCAATATCTGTGGCTGAGCATTTTATTTATTTAGAGCTCCCAAGCATATTATTGTTCTTTAGATTCAGAATTTGAATTATGCCATTAGATCCATCAAATTCAGTATATGCTTGCTATACTCGTATTGGAAGGAAGCAGCTTTTTCTGTCACGTATTTTAATGTAATCAATTCTTCTTATAGGACTGAAATGCATTTTATACATTTATTATTATTTATTATTTTACATTTATTTCAAGTGAATATTTTCAATTGCTACTGTTTCATTATCTCTTATCTTTAAATTCAGCATTTAACGGGATAGGAATATCACAGAATCATAGAATGTTAAAGGTTGGAAGGGACCTTAAAGGTCATCTAGATTCAACCCCCTCTGCCATGGGCAGGGACACTTCTCACTACACCAGGCTGCTCAAGGCCTTACCCAGCCTGATATCGAACACTGCCAGGGCTGGGGCATTCACAAGTTCTCTGGGCAAACTAGCTCAACACTCTCACAGTAATTTCTTCCTAATATCTAGCCTGAATTTCCCCTTTCTTCCTGTCCTTTCTTCCCCTTACTCATTGTCCTGTCACAGTTCACGATGAATCATCTGCCTTCAGCCTCTCTGTAGACCTCTTCAGATGCTGGAAAGTTGCTTTGAGGTCTCCATGCAACCTTCAGTTCTCAGGCTGAACAGCCCCTACTTTCTCAGTCTGTATTTGTAAGAGAGGTTCTCCAGTCTCCTTATCAACTTCCTGGCCCTCCTCTGGACTTGCTCTGACAGTTCCAGGTCCTTCTCATGTTGGGGCCAGCAGAACTGTACAAGAGCAGAGTAGAGACTGAGAAATCCCTTCCCTTGACCTCCTGGCCACTTTCCTTTTTACTGAAGCCCGGGACATGCTTGGCTCCCAGCTGGCTCATGCTGAGTGTTTCACCAGCCATCACCCCCAAGTCCATCTCTGTAGGGCTGCTCTCAATCACTTCTCCACCCATGGGGCTGCCATCGCTCCTGTGTAGGACACTGTGCTTTGTTGCACTCCATGAGGTGTGCACCGGCCCACCTCTCAAGCGTGTCAAGGTACCCCTGGCTGGTATCGCTTTCCTCCAGCACATTCACTGCTCCACCAAGGCTGGTGTGAGCAGGGAACTTGCCAAGGGCACACCCCATCTCTCTGTCCATACTGCTGACAAAAATGTTCGTCACAGTACTGACACGAGACACACCACTCTCATGGACACAAGGAATTAAGTCATGTTCTTGTGGAGCCACTGTGATTTCCCTGGCACAGGGGTTGTTTTATGAGGCAGTGATGTTAGCGCAGCCCATCTTGTCCATGCAGTCCTGCTCAGACTATTTTCTGCTGTTGCTTTTCTGTCTTGCAGCAACTTCTGCTGATCGTTTTTACCGCATTGACAGATCTCAGGTAAATCCTTATTATTTTTTTTGTTTCTATAGATTTATTTTTTTTAAAGCTACATCAAATGCAGTTTAAAATGAATTATCTGCCATTCTTCCTGTGTATTGCAAAATGTTACTCATGATGTTATTCAAAATATGTTATTCATGAGAAGTAGTGAAAAAGATTCTGGGCTGTTTTTTAGTTGATCTAATTCACACTGTTTCACTGAAGTCTTGTATCTGCTGATCATTTGCCATTCTGTTTACTACCAATCTGATGCAGATCAGAATTTTCTGCAATGTTTTTCCTTATCAAGTCTTGCTAGAGGCATCTGTGTGGCAGCAGTGTATTTGTATTTATCTTTTCACTGATGTTTTTAGACACCAGCAATCTTTGTGTGTGTGTATGCCATGAAATAGCTATTGAAGTTAAGATGTTGTTACAATTTGAGAATTATGAACAGATATGCATAAAATTTTCACAAGGAACACCAAAACAATGTGTATCTCTGCTGGACTCAGACCTGTGGCATAGATCTGACAATACGAATATATTTTCTAAAACACTCTGAAAATTTTACAGGGCTTTTGATGTTACTGATTTGTAGCCAGAACAGGCCAATTAGTGACTCAGCATTAAGTGCAAATTGTTGATTTCACACTGAAGTTGTTCGTATTTGGTTGCCCAAGACCTGTGTAAGCTGTTTCTGAATCGAATGGACATGTTACTGTTTCTTAGCAAAAGCAGCTGGTGATTTAGCTCAAGCAGAGGAGCTATTACTTCAGTTCAGAGTTTCCGTGTTCAGTGTCTGCATGTAGACTGTGGGACTTCTTTGCACGCAGTCAAATAAATGGTTTGATGTTGTAATCTAAAATTGTGAAGGCAAGGGTGAAGAAGATGCTGCTACAGATTAAACTGGGCAATTTGTCTCTGGCTTATTCTGTATTTTGCTAATATTTGAGACTGTACTAATGGTCATTTTTAATGCCTACTTCTTCATCCTGTGATTCTACGGGGAAAAAATTAATACTGTTTGTCGGTCCTAGCCCACAAATAGTTGCAAATTTCTTGCCTATTTGCCTACATGGACAGGCATACGCACACTCAGTGCTTTGCACAGAATCCCTTGAATATTCTTCTGAGAATCTGACATGCGCTCAACTCATTCTAGGGCAGCTGGGTACCCTGAGAGATCAGTGATGCTGCAGGTTCATTATCTCTTGTTTATGTCACTTCAACAGGAGCATTTGCACTTTGTGACGGAAATTTCGCAGGATGAGATTTTTATCCTGGACCCAGAGATGGTAACGTCTCAGCAGGTGGGGACACCACCAGGAATGCCTGACCTGGTAGTGGAGCAGGCAACTGGGTGAGTGCTGCTTGGGACATGATTTTCAGCAGTTGTGTTAGTGATGGGCATCTCTTTCTGGTGTCTTTCTCTGAAGGATTAGGAGATATGGGAGGGTGGGTATTAGGAAGGAACAAATCCAGCTGTGGTAATGACAGGAGGATGGTAGTGTAGCATCTACTACATTAGGCTTCCTGGAGCCCACAGCAGGCCTAGTGGACTTCAGCACCTTGTAATCATGTTGCACCACTTGACCCTAAATCCTGCCATGAATCTCTAGCAATTGAGTTACAACCTTCTCTGCATGGTCAGAGTTCTGACTCCACTGTGTAAGGCCCTGAAGCCTTTTGTGTCTAAGAATGACCATGAAGTGTCTCTATTTCTTATCATCCTCTTGACAGATCAGAAATGCTTCCATTCCTGTTCAGGAGCAGCATTGTACTCACAGTGAATTAATCTATTTTAACTTGCTGTGGGCTCAGAAATGCTGGGAACCAGTGGGCATAAGACAGCTTCGAAGTGGAGCACACATGGGCTGTGAATGCCTTTCTTCTTCTCCTTCTGTCCTTAGGATATCGGATTGGTGGAATCCTGCTGTTCGGAAGAGGATGCTGAGCGACAGCAGCCTTGGAAAGATTTCTCCCCACTACGAGGTACCTGACAAACAAAAGGACGCCAGCCAGACACGTATGCTGCAGTAAGAGCCCTCTGCATTCCTCTGCTTGATGATGCACTGTCCCTGTCATGACAGACAACCCCTAATGTCTCCTTTAAGCTTAACTAATTGTGCCAACATGCTGAAATTACAAATACTTTTTGCTACATCTCTTTTGCTTCTCC
>VRYO01000369.1:7735117-7841109 GCA_009812075.1 Sialia sialis
AGAAGGAAGCTCTGCTGCAATGTGATAAAGCAGAAATCTCTAGAACTGCTGCTTGCTATCAAAGATGTAGGAGATGGTTTTCATATAATCTTGAACCGTGTAGGACGGCTGTACAGTGGTTTTCTTTTTGATAATTCCCGCATAAAAGAAATTTTTACCTTGGTAAAAATTAGTACTATCTACTTAGTAACTTAATACTATCTACTATATTCAGATTGATTTAAAAAAATATTTCTTATACTGGTTACCTATGTTAGAAATTTTTCTCAGCTTTTCAGTTATTTCACTTTAGCTTTTCAAAACCATCAGTGGATCACTACCAAAAATTATGCGGGAAACATCTGTACCAACTCTATTGCTGGCTCTGTTATTTGTGTTTTGTGGTTCTATTCCCCCCATCCCCCAAGTATATAATGCATAATTGTGTTTCTAGTTCTACTGTATCAGCAACCCTATGGGCAAGTTTTAAAACTTAGTATAGAAAAATTAGGAATAGTGTTAATGTGGCCTTCTTTTCAGTTTGATTTTTTTTTTTTTTTTTTTTTTCTGTCAGGATGTGTGTGGGAGAGAGCTGCAAGGCACAGGGCAGGCAGACCTTGCAGCTCCAGGCTGGTGCAGTGTGGATGGCAGACTGTCTAGCCATGAGGCTACCAACTGGAAACTTTCCAGCTATCTGGAGACTACTGTCAGGAGGAGATATCATGGCAAGAAAGGGACATCAAGGTCTGCCAGGAGAAAATTGCCTGGTTTTCTCCCTGGGAGATTCTAGATCAGTTCTTTATATTCTTTGCAAAGTGAAGAATTATGAATTCAGGTTCATTTTTCCATAGATTGGAATGACAGAGCCCAAAATCTGAAGCTGGCAAAGCTGTGAGAAAAATGATGCTTAGACAGTTTTAGGCAGTGTGCAGAGATGGTGAGAACATGTGGACTAATTTCTTATTGATAAGAAGAATGATTTTGTTTACATCAGCATGACTGGAAGTGTTTGCTTAGCCATAACAATTACATTTGGTAGATTTATTAAGTACAAAATAAGCTAGTAGCATTGCTCAGAGTAAAGTGTTCCTGTCACTGCCTAGTATGAGGATTTTTTTTCTTCACAGTTTCTCTAAACTTTAATTTTTTCAGCTGAAATTTTTTGTGCTAAGACTCAGTTTATGGCTGATTCTTTTTCTTTCAACAAAAACTTTAACAAACAGCCAGTTCTTTCTGACGACAAGATTTGTGGGAAATGCGGTCCTTTAAATGACCTTATTTCAAATAAATCAATCCAGTGGCTCTTTCCCAAGATGTGTTAGTGCTGGTAGTGGAATGAACCTCATTGGAATGAAATTTTGGAAGCTTGACATTTAGTAAAATGTCATAATAATACCAAGGAGATGTCTTTTGCTGTCTTAAAAATTATCCCTGAATTTGCCCTGCTGATGAGCTTGCTTATGCACTTTGGAAAAACCTCAGATTTAAGAGCTTTCCTTTCAAAATATTCTGTCTGTACATGCAGTTATGCTCCTCTGTGCTTAATTCATGTTGTGGATCTGCCCACAGGGCTGAGAGAAGTGGGACTGTGCTGCTCATTAGCTGCTCTCCAGCAGCAAGGAGAAAAGGGATGCAGTAGTCTTGGTCAGATGGAGGTGGTCAGAAGGTGTATGAAGGAGCAAGGAAAAGAAGTTGCAGGAGCCAAAGGAGTAGAAGCAAAAAGGGAGCATGTGAAGGAACTTGGGGGCAGGGTTAAAGGATGGGATCTGTTCAGAGTGCAGAGGATGACCAGGGGTCTGTTGAGTCAGAATGGGAATAATGAAAAGGAGGAGAGCATGGCGTACATATAGGGAAAAGATGAATGACAGGCCAGGGGCATGGGAAAAGGGTCTGTGGCTGTTTCTCTCCAGAACACAGAATTCTGGATTTATGCAGGTTATTATACAGGTGGGCAAGCTCTGAAATATGTTTAGACACTGCCTCACTTGCTACCAAGGTAGAAGGTGTATGGTAAATGAGTCAGGGAACCACAGTGGATGCAGCAAGGTAAATTTAAGACAGCTGAATGATGCTCTGTGGGACTGGCTTCTCTTTTCAGCATCCATGACAGAATTTCTAAATGGTGAAGATTTCTAGCAAATTTTTGCAAGTGGCCAGTTAACCATGGGCTCCTCATTCTGTGTACATCCATTGTGAAGTAGGTTTGGTTACTGGGAGGCCCCTACAAGGAGCTTTTGAAAGAGTGTGGAAGGCTGGAAACTAAGAAATAGGATTTCTGTTGCCTCACTTGTCTTACTAAAATGAATGGAAAGTTTGTGTCTGCTTTCCCAGCTGCAGAATACAGATAATATTGCAACCTCACCTTAAAGGAGCACAGTGAGGGTAAATTTCATGGTCATGAGAAACCAAGATACTATGGGGGAGACTCTGTCAGAGATGCTTAGCAGGACATTAATCATTTTGCATTCTGTGCACAGTTATGGCAGTGTGGAAGAAATAAATCATGGGACTGTGCAGTGGATATATGGGAGTATATCACGCAGATTTCTACTTAAATACTGAGGCAAGAGTCCAGTAGAAGAAAATAGAAAGAAGCAATGTGACTAAAAGTTGTCATAACATCTTAGGGCAACAGGGTTGCAGTACGATGTGAGATCCCAAATTTCCAAGCTTCTGGATATTTGACTTAGCAATCTAAAAAAATCTCTCTAACATGACGCTTTAAAGAAAAAAATAAATGCTTTAGAAAGCACTATTATATTTTGACAGCTAAAGTTGCTCACAGGTTTTTTGCAGAGATTTGTCCCTTCAGAAATTATTTTTCAATTAGAACTTTAAAAAAGGATGTCAGCAAAATTCCTAAACAAGAATATGGCAGAGAAGAGAGGAGTCAATTCCTCCTGCACATAGAGCTCTCATGGATCTTTGAGAGTCATCAGCATCCAATGTATTTTATCTAGTCAGAAATACTGTACAGCTCAAAATGCATTATCATATAGCCTAGGGCAAATGACGGGGAACTTAGTGTGAAAGTGTTGATTCACTGGGAGTGCTTTCTCAGTAGTCATTTTTCTCCTGAACAGGGTATGACCACAGCTGGTCATAATATAGCTTCAGGATGCTTAGAGTGTATCTGTCATCACTATATGCACACATGTAGATGTACTTTAAGAATAAGTAATTATTTCTGACAAGTGAGGAATGTAGCTAAAAATTTCGAAGGTGAATGATCCCTTATATTATTTCAATATATGAAAGCAGAGAACAGAATATGTGATCTAAAAGCAATTATAATGTTAGGTGTTGCTTTTGATCACAAGCTTGGGATCTTAAAGCACAGTGAATATAATGGTTCTGAGGCAGGAGTCTTTCTGAGAAAAATTATGCTTTTGTTTCCAATTAACTGAACTTCATGTTATTTTCAGGTAGCTGTTGGTTAATAGTATTAAATGTTTTGTTCTTTATTTGATCTCTCTTTGATCTCTGATGGATTGAACAGGATATGAAACAGTGTCTTGATGCAGTAACCAGGAACTGGAGGAGATTATAGTTTAATAGGAGCATCAATTAGTGTGAAAATTGCATAAAAAAACAAACCACAGTGGGAAGACAATTTACTAGGACTAGACGTGCTTGGTCTTGAAAAAAGATAAATATTCTGGTCTGACTGCACTGATACAGGTAATTGGACCCTTCATTTTTATGTGAGTGGGTTCATTCTGTGATTAAACAGTGCAGTGTGATGCAGAAGACCTCACAGCCTGCTGTGTGTTATTGCCCATATATTTCTCTTCTTAGTTGTTTGTCACCCTGTTATATGATGAGAGCTGGAAAATTCAATAAAATAAAAACCCCAACACCACACAGAAATGAAAAGGTGATTATATCTTGGTAGAGGTTTAATCTATATCTTTTAATTGAAGTGCATAAATAATTTTCCTACTACTGGGGGCAGTAACCAGCACTTTTTTAGCATCTGTCCAGCTGATGACGGTAATGTGTTTCCCAAGCTGCTGACTGCATTTTCTGAATCAAGTGCACGGCTTGTGAAGGATGGGTGAAGGTTGGCCAGGATGCCATCTGGTCTTGTCAGGGAGAGGAAGAAAAAACGCCTGTAGATGCTGGAAGATGGCAGCCCTTTCCTCTAAATAGACATTAATTAGCTAGTAATACCATCCTGACATTACTTTATGAAGCAATAATAACCTAGTTTCTAAGAGGGAAGAATAAAAAAGATAAATGACAAATGTTTAACTCAGCCACAAAAATCTGACCATTGCCCAGGAAATTCACGTAACAATGCAGAAGCTACAAGGTGGTTCAGGGTATTTTTTAAAGAGAAATCTTCATGTATTACAAGATGAGAAGAGCATTAGGGATACACATTTGCATGTAAAAAGGAGCAAGAATGCTCATTTAGAGAAAGTTTGGAAAATATAAAGAGATTATACAGAACATGCTTGGCAGGAACTGCTTAGTGACAGTGCCTCTTTAAACTTTCAAAGGTTGTTAAGGACTTAAGAAATGCAAGGGTTTGCCCAAAAAATATTGCATTGGAAAACTCAGCATCAGCTCCTAAATAGGCAGAGTAGTCTACCCTGATGTTTTTGATAGCAGTATCTGAATTAATTTTCAGGTTCAGATTTAGTTCAAGCTGTATTTATAAAATTACACTGCAAGAGTGAAGTGCGTATGTCTTAATCAGGTGTTTGTACCCCTATAAGAATTGTTTTCTATTTTGCACATGAGGGTCCATGAGTACTGATTGCTTCAAACAAATCATATTTTAGTGGAGGCATAAATCACCATTATCTTTACTGTACACTCCTTTGGAGTCCTTATAATAGAACTTGAATATAACAGAGTGCAGTGTCTGGTTTTTGCCCAACTCTCCCTTTTCTTTCTCTTCTGTTGTCTTGGACACTTTTACAAATTGTTTGTAAGAGATATTTCTCACTACCTAAAAGTGGAGCATGAGAGATTTGCCTGAAACAACTCAGCTTCTCGCTAGGAAAGTGATGTCAAAAAGGTGGGGTTGTAACTCAAAAGGAAGATGTAGACTCAAAGAATAGGGAAAGTGTTGTAAAGAGGACTTAGAATTATTCAGAAGAAGGTAAACATGGATTACATAAGTAAAGAATTTTGAAGAAAGTAAAGAAAAATAAATTATAAGAATACAGCAGATGAATAAGAAATTGTTTGAAGGGAAAGCAAGTTCACTGCATGAGACTGAGAGTGAATAAAGTGATGCATTTTGATGCACCTCTCCTGTATTTTTAAAACTTCTACTATTTGATAGCATGGTGCAGTCACAATACTTAAAATTTTATACACATCCCAGATAGAAGCTACAATTTATCCACCATTAGGCAAACCTTCCTTCACTTCCTCTATCATATAAATCTTCCCTTAGCCCCATTTAGGAAGAATTCTTTGACAAGGATGGCACCTGTTAATTTTCTTAGTCTGGTGCACAGGTGTGGTAAACAATGTCATGTATTTTAAGCTTCTGTTGTGAATATAATTTCTCTATATACATCAAGTTCTTAGCCATGTTCATTGTTTTGGAAGATTCTCAGAGGGGAAAAATGCAAGAATTATTCAGGGACTCCTGGCCATTTCTGATTAGTAGACACACCTTGACTCAGCTGTAGAAGAAAGGCAGAGTTCTGAGAAGAAAACAACGCTAAAATGAGAGAGAATGTAGAGGAATGTTCATATTATAATACCTTTGCAAAGACTGGCCTGCATGAGATATGCTCTTGATTTATCCTGAGTGGGTAAAACATGAGAACATATGCTCTCAACTCAGGATTCAAGTGGCTTTGGGCTACTTCAGCTGGTGTGGTGCCGACTCACGGATGGTTCTGGGCATGGAAAGATCCTGGCATTTAGTTCTGATGTGTGAAGGCACAAAAGCAGGACAAAGGAAAGTGTTGCCACACACAAGCCCTGCTAGGTCAGGAGGATGAGCCATGGCTTTGTGGTGTGTCATGCACTGGACCTGAGGGACCTTTGCAAACGATGAGAATCAGGTGGTTCTGGAAATTATTCAACACAACCTTTCAGCAATTTCTGGTGTTACCTTTAGATTATTGCATACAGGCAAAACCTTATTTAATCATCTCCTCTTCTGTTTTGATTAGTAGAATTTTTATGTCACTAATGTCAAGTAGTAGCTTATCTACAGAGAACTGGGCTGTAGAAAATTCAGGGGTTTTACTTAAAATTTTCTGCAACAGTCAGTAATTGGTACTTACACATTATCCTGACAATCCCAGTAATACTGAGCTTTAAGACATGGCTTTTGCTTCTGCTCTTGTTAACCATAATAGGGAAAAGAATAAATCAGAATTTTGTTTAGATTTGTGCATCTATAACCTTATTTGTGTATGTGAATGCAATGCAAAGAATGTATGTTTTCTTCAAGAATGAAGTCCCCAGCCTTTGCTATTGAAGCAAGGGGTTTTAATAACAGTAGGCACATGTGAGGTGGGTTTATGCATCTACCCCTTCGATAGATGGCAGAAATAGAGCACATCATGTACTGTGTCCTGTACAGTATTTTTTTTTCTCATCAGTATTTATTACCAATGCATTTTATCATTCAGCATTTAGCTCCCCAGACTGGAGTGGGTGGGATTTTAGCTTCCTCTTTTCTCACCAACCTGCCCCCTCTTAATGGCTTCTGTGGCATCTCAACACCTGATGCATAGCTGAGGAAATTCACCCTGCTGACAGATTATTTTGACAGACAGTGGAATGCAAAACACTCCCACACATGATGAGACTACAAATTGGCTTCTTTGGAGAGATCTTGCTTCTTGACTAGCATCCCACTTTCCAAAAGGGAAAGGCAAGTAGTCCAACTCTCCTCCTCTCCTTAGGCCAACTTCAAGCAACAGAATGCACACGTACTTGACAAAGGAACCATCTTACCTGAATGCTAAAACGTCAACTGCCACCTAGCTTGAAAATACCTCCTGAATATTTCCAGTAGACAAAGGGTCAAAGCCAGGTTTTTTTCATAGTATTTAAGTTTTTATTTTGGAGTGCATTTAAAAGATAAAAAAATTATGATGTCAAAGTAGAGATAGCTGAGCACCTTGGTTTCCTTTAAGAAGTTTACCATAACAGCTATTAATCTGCTTTCCACTCTCTGGCTGATAGCCAAGACTGAAGCAGTAGAGTCTCTTTTCTCCTTAGTTTTAACAACAGTGTTATTTTCCCCCTTTGCTTCTATCCTTGCCTGCATACTTGAGTCCTTGGTTTGCAAAGGAGAATCTTCTATGAGAACTAAAACAGCTTTACAGCAAATAAGATAGAAATATTTCAAGAGAATAACTTCTCATAGTCTCATTTGCTTTTTGCCAAGGTAAAAGAAAATGACATTTGATAATTTGATTTCTAGGGCCTTCTGCTTTCCCTGCAAGCATTGGACAGGTGGTAACTGTACCTGAGGAGCAGGGAGGAGCAGGGTAGCAAGAGTGGATCTGACAGTGCCACTGTAGAATGTGAATATCCCTGTCTCCAGCTTTATGGACTGGAAACAACAGACCTACGGTCCCCAGTGACATTAAAAGTGCTGGAAAAGGGGGTGGATGTGTTTAGTGGAGTGATAAAGGATGATTGACAGAAAGATATATTCTTCTGGGTATACTTTAGGCACTGTTATAATTATAGGTCAAATATTCTCCAGCCAATCAAGGGTGGAACAGTGGTGTACCTTGTAGTTTTCAACATGTATGTCTGTATTTATGTGTACTTACTCATTTGTAAGAGCTGAAGGAAGAAAAAGCAACAAAACAACAAAAACCAAAATCCAAACCTCCCAGTCCTAGTTTTCTGAGCATTGCACAGGAATAGCAAGCCTGTGTCTGTGTGCTCTGTCCCTGCCATAAGGAGCTGCCATCTGCTTGGAGAGGAGGCTGGTTCTTAATGTGTTCTCGCTCAGTACCAAGCTGTCTTATCAAAGCCAAAACTAGTGAGCTTCAGAGCCCGGGGAAGAAACACGGTCCTGCACATATATTACACACACATTGGGCTACATACTGTGTTCAAGCTTTCACACCTGGACATCTCATTATATGCATTCAGGCTGTATTTCTATTCCTGTTCATATCCCTAAGTTCTGGTTTAACAGGCTGTCCAAGAGAATAGAAATGTAGTTCGGTAAAATAGCTGCTCTAAACTATCACACAGAAGTACTAGTTTGCCTGAGTTGACTCTGTTAAACTCAAAAAAGCCAAACCTTTCCATAATTCTTCAGATATCTTTATGTTTGTATTTCTGCTGTGGCTGAAAACTGGGAAATGTCAAAAACATTATGTGACAAAAAGCTAAAGACAAGGGTAGTTGTGTGAAAATAGGTAATCTTTTGAGGTTTGTAATGGAATGTTTTAGACCCGCAAAGATCAGTGTTTGGGTGAGGCTGGGAACGATATTCTGACATGAGCCTTCACTTAATTCATGGAACAAAAGTGAGATTCTTCACTGGGGATGCTTGGAAAATTCATTGTTTCCCGGGTTGTGTGTCTTGGCATGGCTGCTCTGCAGAGAGCTGCCCTTTCTCTTCCATGTCTAGTGTGAGTGTCTGAGTCTCCTGGCTCTGGGCTTATGTGTCAGGGTGTAGGAGGCACAGTGCATTTTTAACACACCTGGCAAGGGCTTGGGTGAGCAGAGAAACTTCTGGAAGCTTAAAAATATTCAGTTTGTCTCTGCTTGCCTGTTGCTCCTCTGCACTAGGAAAGGACCACTAAAACCCACGGCTTTGTCTTGGTAGTTGAAACAGAGCGTTTAGCAGTGATGGCACAGAGGTGTGTGCAAGGAGGGAAATAAAAGGGGAGCAAGACCAAAACACAGAGCCTTGCTGAGGTTCTGGCAGTGCTGATGCCCATGGGCAAGCAGGGACAGATGGGCCTGGCTAAATTATGCCAAGAGCTGAAATTAGAGAGCCAGATGTGGCTTGGAGCCAGTGTAACCCTGACTCCTAGTTTCCTGTTTCTGTGCCAGACATCTAAAAGTGCAGCACAAAAGCCATATCTGAAACTCCTAACTCAAGTTTTATTCTCCATCAATTAGTCTACAGCAGGGGTATAAACAGCTCAGCAGTTTTGCTCTGCCTGGGATCTGTGTGTTATGCATATTAAGTAAGGTTATTCTTTAATATTTAGATTATTTTTTAAAAGATGGCAGGAAAGCGAGGGTTTCTTAGTGCTTAGCATTTTTGAAAATCTTTAACATAATTGCAAGAATCTGTTTCTGAGGGATTCTTGTGTTTCAGGAACAAAATTCTGTTTCTCAAAAGTGACTGGTTTGCGTTGTTGTAACAAACTCACCATTTGGGGTAGCTTCTGGATTGTTTAGAAACACAAAGTGGCCTAAAATTATCTGAGTAGTATCTCAAGACACCAAGCAACTGATGTGCTTCACTTTCATCTAGCCTGAGGGCCAAGTGCAGGTATGTCTTATGAACCAGGTTATACCTGAGGTGCTCAAAAGTGGGCTGTCATGGCATCGTGTTTAGCAAAATAATTTCTGTCTCTGGGTTATATAAAAGTTGAAGTCCTTACAAAGTGACCTCTGCTTTAATCTTTTCCGGGAATTAAGTAAAAGTCCTCTGATTTGTTGTTGAGAAAATGACAGATGTTTTGTTACCGATTAGATATGCTTAAAATTTCATGCAGAATGCTAAGGAAGTACATGAATGTAGCCATGCTGAGCCCTGTTCCAAGTCTTAATAATGACCCATGTCAAACAACATCCAGTCCCTTGACATCCAGGTTGTTGATTCACTAAAGCATTAAGTGGCATACCTAAATCTCACTTTCTATAGGTCAGTGGGGATTTTGAAGATTTTAATTAAAATCTGGAAATTGAAGAAGAGCATTTCAAAGAAGCTGGTATAAGGCCCTTTTCAAAATAATTTTCTGGCATTCCACTGAGATATTTTGGTGCCATGTGATGATAAGAAAAAGAATTGCCAAGTATTTATAAAAAGAGAAAACAAAAACCAAAATCCAAACAGTGACTATCCTACAGTGATCTTGCTGCTCATTTGGAAATACCTTCTTCTTCAAGTAAATACCAAGCCAGCTTACTCAGGTCATGTTTTGAGGTGGAGCTATCTTATCCAAGATGAATTTAATAGAATATCTCTATCCTTCTTCTCCTTTTAAAAAATTAACAATAAGCATGTTTGGATTTGTATCTGATTTTGCAGTAAAATCCTCTACTCCCTTTTTAAGCAGCAATTCCCAGACAACTCCTCTGGGCGTCAGTACAGCTTCAGGGATAGCTGCATCGTGGTGTTACAAGTCTTCATTAAAGCATTCCACAGTGGGCAGAGGAATGGTAAGAGAGACAAAGTTAAGCAGTATTGAAAAAAGAAATGTGACAATATAGGGGACACTGACATACCTAAGACTCAGCATGGAATACATCTGAGCTGCCCTAGTTTCCCTAAGAAGCACCAATTTCTTTCCTTTATGTTGGACTGCATGTGAGCAGCCTGAGGCAGTGATCGCTGTGCAGGTAGAGATGGAGACTGCTGAAGGAAGTTAGAGATGCTAGAATCAGTATTGGTCTTGTCCTTTACCAGCATTAGGAAAGAATAATCTCTCTAGTGTTTGTCACTAGATTGTTGCAGGTTTGGATATGTCCAAACAGATTCCTTCAAACTAATAAATAACTTTAATGGAATTTCTTAGATTCTGGGGGCTTTGCTGGCCAGCATTTTCCCATGGGTGTGAGACAGTATGGCCATTTTCTATGAGAAATATTTGAGAGGTAAGAATGACAGGAAAAATGGGGTAGTAAAGCCAGAAAGCTCTGTAGAGAGACTTAAAGAATTGCAGAAAAACTTGGGTTGGGAAGGAGTCTGGATGTCATTTAATACAAATCTTCAGAATAGATCCAGCTAGATGAAGTTCAGAGCCTTTTTCAAATTAGTTTTGAACATCTGAAAAACTGGAGATTCAACAGTCTCTTTACACAGTGTCTTCTTCTCTTTGATCATCCACATGGTAAATTTTTTTTCTCCTAACATCCCATCTGAATGTCCCACGTGCCAGCTTGTGACTGTAGCTTCTTCCTTCAGGCAGACTCTGTCTTCTCTATCTTTTCCTATTAAATAGTTGAAGGCAGCAATTCAATTTTGCCCAAACCTTCTTTTCTTACTGAACAAACCTAGCTTCCGTAGGCTGTCTTCCTATGCCCACACCACCTCTGCAACCCTTTCTGGAACTCAATCCAATTTGTCATGCCTGTCTTGTTCTCAGGTCTCACAAGCACTGAGTAGAGGGTCAAAAACCACTTCCATCTACTTTATGGCTCTGCTCTAGCAAATACAGCTCAGTGTGTCATTGGCCCTTTCTATCACAGGGAGCTCTGCTGACAGATGTTCAACTTGCACTCTGCTAACATCAGGCACTCTTTCTGAAAAGCTGTTCTCAGGTGCTGGACACCAAACCAGCGTGTCTTGTTGCATGGGTTTACTCCTCCTGAGGTGCAGGACTTTGCATTTGCCTATGCTGAACTTGCTGTACTTCTCCAGCCTCTGATGGCCATTCTGATCTGGGCATGTAGAGGGTCAAACTGAAAGAGTGGGGAAGCTCTCAGAAATTCTTAGACTTTTATTTTTCATCAAGTGCCATGGCAGAAAATGGTGATGGCCAGACTGAGCATTATCTGGTCAGGGACCAGGAAAGCAAGCAATTCTGCTTTTCTACTTGTAAAATGATGTACTATTTGCAGCTGGGACTGCAGGGGATTCACAGTTACAGAGGTATTGATACAAATTGCTGAATGAGAGGGTTTCCTCACATGTATTTTAAAAATACTCGATATGCTAAAATTTTTCTTCATTTGCAATCAGGGGATATGTGAATAAATCCCAACAGGGATGCCACTTTTGATTTTTAAGAGATGCAAAATGAGAAGGAATAGGTTTAATTTGACAGCTCTTCCTCTTCCCCTCATCATAGGTAGCTGTTAAACTGAATTAGAAAGTTTGTAGAAATACATTCTTTAAGCAGGAAAAAAGATTTAATGGTCATAAGCCCCAGTAGAATTGCTGCATAGAGATTGTTATTTGGCCTTTAAATATTTAATGACTGGTTTTAAATAGGCCTGGTGCAGATGGTTTCTGCTACAGGTTTATTGATTAAAATAGCTGCTTTACATCAGCTCCAAGTTTGTTTCTCCAGAGGCTTTTGTCTTCATGAATAATGTACTCATTTGCTGAAATTTTGTTATAATGAATCTCCTGGAGTCTGGCTGTGTATCTCTAGGTTCCTTGTCTCAGTTGACCAGGCTTAAAATTGTGACATTCCCCGCACTTCCCTCCTTAGAAATTAATATTTCTTCCTCTGCCCGCCTAGTGCTGAACAAACCTAGTATTTGCACATTGGAGAGTGTACTTGGAAACAGCTCTGACAGTTTGGCTCTTTGAGAGAAGCTTGTGTGATACTGAAGACTGCCTTGGCTATACTGAGGATTATATTTCTGCAGCAATTCATTCAATCCCTGCAAGAGTGGATCAGACAGCAAACTTGGAGGCCTGTTGCAGTTTTAGGTGGTCAGGTCTCATGCCTTCGATATTGTAAGTATTCCAATTTGCTGGATGCATCTAGTGTATGTATGATCAGGCTTTTTTTACACCATTTTTAATATCTTTTTAATACATTTCAAAATAAATGTACCTGGATTTCTGGAAGATGCTTGCAGGTTTTATTTAAAGCCCAAAGGGTATTGCTTTGCCACTCTGTAACAGGAGAGCACTGCTGCAGAACCTGTAAGAAAGGAGGGCTATGAACAGCATGGAAAGCAAACAGAGGTGATAAGACCTTTCTTGACAGTGTGCTTTTTCTCCTCCTCCCTTCTGACCCTCTACCCTATGATAGAAACATTTCTTTACTCGAAGTATCTGCTGCAACAATAGATACTTGTAAAACCAGAGCAGGAAGAAAGTCAGATAGAAGCCTTTGGTGAAAATATGTGAAATCAGGCTCCCCAGTTTCAGTTATGCATGGGAAGATGGTAGAAGAGATAATTGAATCTCATTATTCTGGAGATACAGCTAGTCCCAGGTAATCTGACTGCCTTTACTCTCTTGGGAAGATGGTGGCCCCTTCTTTCTACAAGTTAATTTTACACCAGAAGAAAAACCCAATTGATGTATGTATATACATATACATATAAGAAAAAAGTTATTCCATTCTCAAAAGGCCAAAAACAGGATATTGAAGTGCCTGAAACTTTTCCTGAAGATTTTTTCTCTTTTGGTTAACCAAATGAAAACCTTTTCAAGATGTCATTTGGCAAAGTGTTTTGACCCAGGTGAGACCACAGATCTTGACAGTATATTAGTTTTTCTGAAGTATCTCTGACTTGTCTTGAATTTTTTTTAAGGCATGGAGGCTGTGACAATAGTAACTTGCTTCTTTATGACAGTAAAACACATAGCCAAGATCATATTGGGAGGGTAGATGACACTAGACATATGGTTCCTGTGTGGATGTTAGTAGATAAGAATCCTCCCTTCTTGGAACACCTGTCTGGTGACCAGTCCTGCCACAGTATATCTCTCACACTTCTTACAGACCTGAGAGAAAGATGTGTGACCGGAAATATGAGTATCTACTGGGTTTTTTTTCCTGTCAGGAAAGCCCCCTGTGGCTGTGGAGTGAGTGGTTGTGGTTTAGAGCAGGTCATTAGGCTTTCTCTCTTTCCTGCCTTAGAGCCTGTCATAAGCATGGGGGGGTGAGTCAGTGTATAAAATGCCCAATTTTAGTTAGTGTGGAGGCTTCCACAGTCTCTACCTACTTCCATCATAGCTACAAACAAGAATCCCCTTGGTGTAATTAGGACAGGACTTGAGCAGTTGGGAAAGCCTCCCCCTTGCTAAATTGTATTGTGTGGAATTGTAGGAGGATGCTGAATATCCTCTCCACTCTTTGCCAAAATACTTGATGTCAGTAGTGGAACAAAGGAAGCCCAGTTTATTGTGGTTGAGCCCTTGGTATCTCCAGGGGTGGAAACTCTTATTGAGGCTTTTCCTGTGGCTGGGATATTCAAAACCTTTCTTTGTGACATCAGAAAAATTGAGCTTATGCTATTTTGTTTCCTGCTGTGTGAAAGCAGGAATTAACTCTCTGTCAATTAACAAGGGATGAAATGAGCCAGCAAGCTCAGAGTTTATCAGGGTGAGACAGAGAGGTGCATATGAACACATCAAGATACTGATATGAAACCTGATGGTACAAATAAGGTTATATGAACCTTATTTTCTCAGGATACCAGGCTACACAGTTATTTGATGGATCCTTTCAAATAAAAGCACTGATAGTAGCATCAGTAGTAATGCTAAATTTCATACAAACACTGAGGCATGCAACAAAGCAAAAAGGCAGTAATATTTTGAAAAATATGTAATAATTTTAGGCATACAAAATATGCATAGACATATTTTTCATCCTTCCCTTCAATCAATGTTTTAATTTAGAAGTCATTGGTTTTGTAATAGTGTCTCTTCTGCTGTTGATGCTTTAAGGAACTAATGACATCTGTTTTACCAAGCATAAAGAGGAGCCAAATTATAGGATAATCTGCATTGTTTATTTTATTGTTTCAGATAAAGAATCTGGGCAATTAAGAAACAAAATAAAGGAGTAAATTCTGCTGATGCAGTGGAATACTGCATTAGCAATGAGTGGAGAGTCAGGATACGTGAGCCAAGGAACCCTGCATGTAAAAATATTTTCCAGTATTTAAACATTGTCACCTCTTGATATGACCCATTTGGCATGGTTTAACCTTGTAGAAAATGCAGTGGGTTTTGATCTTCAGATGGGATTCTTCTAGGAGTTAAGGGCAAAAGTCTGTAACTAACTGGTCAAACCAATTAGTTCTAGTGGTGCCTGCTAAATCCTTTGGAGTTACCTGCATTCCTGCTGTAACTCCACACACATGGCTGAAGGGTGAGGGCAGAGCTGGCTTGGCTGGCACAGAGCAGGATACATGCTTAGAATGTTCAGCAGTAATCAGAGCCTTTAATAGGAGTTAATTAATTAATTAATTCTGATCCATACAGACACATTGGCTTCTTGTGCAGCCAGAATCCTAATTAGGCAATCAAATTTTTTCTTTTCACACTGACCATTGCTCCAGCTGTGCTCTAACTCTTTCCTCTCTTTATTTGCAAATCTCTATTTTACAGCTAAAAAATTTATGTGCTTTGGCAGGAAAGCTTCCTCCTTTTCTTTCAATTTTTCCTGTTTGCATCTACATATTTGCATATCTGCTTCTGATGTACTATAATCCCCCAACCTTCATTTTCAAACCCTTGTTATGAAATGAGATCATGGCTCAATCATCAGCTCCTTTATTCCTCTAACCCAGGGTTCCTTCTCTTCTTTTTCCCCCTCCAGCTCTCAGCCCCTGCTGACTCAGTTAAATATAAATGTGCTCTTTTCGCCTTTGTTCCTTCTTTTCCCTTTACCCCTCTGCTGTTGCTTTTCTTATGTTGGCTTTGATCTGTTTGCTGGCAACAGTAACGTTTTAAATTTTTTTATTATTTTTGTACATTGTTGTGAAATTAAATATCAGGGAAAGGAAATAAGGGTTGCCCCACTCACTGTAGGAGCAAACACGTTGTTACTTGGGTGGGAAGGCTGTGTATGCAACTGGAATCTGTGCTGGGGAAGTGCTGAGGAATGGTCCAGTCCACTGGACTGTGTGCTGTCAGTCTGGTCTAAATAATGAATGTACGTCCCAGATTCAGCTCCATGGTTAGCCTCAGTTTTTCTAAGCCACACTACGGCAGCAAAGGGAAAAATAGAGGGCCAGTACTTCTGTGTTCTTTTGTTCTAAATGATGACCAAAACCATGAGGAGTATGATCCTTAGTGATGGGAACTGTGACACAAATCCCTGCAATTCACTGGGGTTCTTCTCTTTGCCAGCAGGGACGCTGAGAGGACACCAGTGTTTTATAACCCTTCCCTCTCTTGGGTCCTTAGCCAAGGGTCCTTAGCTTGGGTCAGAGTCCTTAGCCATTGGTTAGGGTATTCTATAACTTGTGTTGCTGCTGGTATGTTGCTTCTTTTGGTACTTACAGAAAATTTGATCTCTTGTGTTACTTTTGTGAGGATGGTATGAATTGTTATTAAATATAACTACTGTTTTATGCCAACCAATACACTGATTTATGGCAAAAAATGGCCACTGTAATGACTATGAGTTGCTGCCAAAATGTTATTTCCTTGACCATCCGTAGTTGTGAGGTTTTGTCCTGGCAGTGGCAGTATCAGATGAGTTTCTGCCAAGTATCTACAGTCTTGGCGTCAGTTCTGACAGAGGGGTCTCCATATGATCACTCTGGCCTGCAGAATCTGCTGCTAGATGGCTTGTTCAGCTCTCTCTATTTTTTTTTTCTTTTTCTTTTTGGTGATCAGATGGCTTTCAGTCCTCTCTTCTAAGGAATAAAGAATAGAAGCTTCAAATTACTCCATATCCCAGTCCCCAGACTGAGACTGAACTTGATTTGTGATTTTATTTTTTAACCAAGGATTGACTGGATTCTGTTGTTTTATTCCAGGTCACCGGTTTCTTCAGAAGATCAAGGTAAGATCTGTTTTATAGGTACTAACAGCATATTAAAAATGGGACCAAAGACTAGCGAGTAAGCTCTGTTTTAACATGGTTGTGGTGGAGAAAAATGTTTTTTATAAAAACAAAGCTTTGGTGTTGATGAAATTTTGTTCACCCTTAGACATTACGTGCTTGATCATTTAGTTAGTTTAATTGGGACAGAAGTTGTTATTTGTAAAATGAATCTTAACCAAATTGAACTATTGCAAGAGTTTATTCATCCAACTGTGTAGAGCTTCACCTGTGGAAAATGATGTGTAGCTTAAAGAGTGATACATGATTTTGGAAAGATAAGCACACCTCTTATGATTCTCATAGGACAGCATCTTTGTCACTGAGAGGAGAGTGCATTGTGTTTTAAAGGCTTGAACACACATTATCTTGGGTTACCAGTAAAGTCAGTTTAGTAGAACAGTATGGAATTTAGTGCAGCTAGGCTCTTCTACACGGAAAAATCTCACAGCTTGAGTAGCAGGAGTTGTAGGTTATGGAAATATGCCTGCTGGGAGGGACACTTGAAGGATCTGATCTTTCCCTATGGACTAAAGAGGGAGTTTGTGGTGACCAGCTGCTTAATAACATGGCAAACTTAAGTCCATCTAAAGTACATCAGTAAATGGCTACATTGGTACTGAAATACAGAGACATACTGTGAAGGGGTGGTAATTGCATGTCCAGAGTTGCACAAGGAGTGAGGAATAAAAAAAGGGAGGCTGCCTGAGAGCAGAACGTTCATCAGGTGGCTCTGAACTGGGAATACTGTTTTGGTCCAAAAACTAAATATCTGTTTTCTTCTGGCATCCAATTTGTATGCAGTCACACAATCAGAACTTTTCTGGCCAGTACCATAAGCACTCCCCAAGAAAGTTTCAGATGGGAATAGTAAGAAGCATTGCAAACGGAGGTGTAAGGATGTCTGAGCCTGGAGGTGTGTCACTGAACTATGTTCATTCAGAGTGTGGAGTGACTAGTTAGGTATTAACCTACATTGTCCTTGGCTCCAGCCAAGGTTTTCAGTCCGGTATAACGGATGTCAAACATACTATCATTAATAAACTCTCTTCCATCTCCTTGGCAAGTCCTTTCTCAGTAACACAAGTTGTAAAGAAAGCCATAAAAATGAACAAACACTCAAGACCAAAGATATATCTGGCCCATGTAGTACATTCCTAGTATCTGGTAGCAGAAGATCCTGTGACAAGCAAAAGTACTAGAGTGGCAGAAGTATACAGGTTTAATTTCCTGGTGTGCCCTATTAGATTTTTATGATTTACAGCTCATTGATTTAGTGAACTAGATGGAGTTCTCCTGTTTAACAGTTAATCTGCTTTTTACTACAACCACAGCTTCTAATATGCAGCACAGGACACTTGTGAGAAGTTAACATGTCTCCAACTCTCAGAGGAGATTTGAAATCATTATGGTTTAATATGCTATTTCAAGACCTGGATTCAAGCTGCATCTCAGTGCATAAGCCTGTTAGTGATGGGCTGCTCTTGCTATTTCATTTCCCTTGCATTTACTCTATTACTTCATCTTTATCTATTAATGGAACAACAGACGGTGTATATGCATTTCCTTGTGCATCTTTAAAGGTTAGTATTTCATGCTGTCAAAATGCTTTCCTTCTTTCCACTATTTTTATACTATTCTAGTTTTTCACAAAACCTTTCTTTTTTTCCATCTACGATCTGCTGGCATGGTTTGGCTTTTCAGGTTTGATCAACATCTCTGAATAGCCTATTCTTTTCTTTCTCTCACAAGCAATCTCTTCTGAAATGCAGAGTGAAAGGCCTTGACCAAGTCAGTGCTTTTCTTTAGGTATTGTGGGGTTGGATGAGACTCAACAATGGGCAAGTTCCAGGAGCACAGGATTGATGTCATACGACCTAGTGGATGTCATGATGGAGGGCCAGGCAACTCATCTCTTAGTGAAGGGTATCTCCTGCTCTATTTTTGCTGTATAAGAAGTCCTGGGGATACTCTGGAGTGTTGCTATTAATGGTGTAGGGACATTGGTGTGTTATTCATGTCATGGCAACTTGGAGCTGATGCTCTTCAATATTTGTGTCTGACTTCAAACAGAGGAACCTTGCCTTTTACTCAGTCTTAAGTAGCTATATTAATGCACCTCAAGTAGCAGTCAACCAGAGCTTAATCCTTACACATCTGAGTTGCATTCTGATCGGGAGACAAGAGGCTGCTCTCCTACTCATTTTCCTATAACCCAATGAAATTGGACTTTTTTGCCTTGTTTGCTTCCAGCAGACGTGGTTTTGTTGCATCAGCATAATTACTCTGATTTGGGGTTTGTGGTTTTAGGCATTTTGTTTCTAGTAGATTCAAAATTCATGAGGGAATATGGGACAACTGAGAAATTAAGACAAGAGAGAAATATATTCAATGGAGCAATTTTGAAGACAGCTAGTTATTACAAAGTAATAATATTATACAAGAGATTAAGATAAAGAATGGGTTTTCTGCTTGAAAAGACAAATAGCAACACTCAAAGATCTTTCAGATTCTGCCAAATGCTAGCTCCATGCCATGGAGTCATTCTATGACTTGGAGTCATCCAGCCTGGATATCCTACACCTCGGAAGGATTTAGAGATGTAGAGTCAGGAGTGCATTAGAAGTGAATTGGTTTTATAATGGTGACTTCTAAATTAGTCTCTATTAGAAAAATGTTTCCACAGGGATTGCTTGGCATGGGTTCAAACTGGATCTTTTAGGTGGGAGGTGTAATTCTGTCTCTGGATATCCCTCTGAATAGAGAGAGCTGCTATCTGATTTATAAGGAAGGGACTGATCATGTGTGTGCATAGAAGGCAGGGGTGGCTTCATCCCACACAGGAAAGTGCTTTTCTCTGCAGTTACCTGTTCCTGCCTTGGAGGCAGAATGTACTGTACGCTCTGGTATTTGCTCCAGCACAGTCTGCTCTGCTAAAGAGAGGAAACCTAACACGTGCAAGGAGGACTATTGTTGCAAGAGTCCCAGAAAATAGCACAAGAAGGAATAACATTTCCTGGAACCTCCAATACATGGGATTTCCTGTTGCCCGTGGTGACCTGTGGGAATGCAGACTTCACTCTCTTAGCCTCCTTTCTTCTTCCTGGAGCCACTCTCCAGTAATCTTGGTAGTCACAGTCTGCACAGGGGTGTTGTCTTCTAGAGTTTTGAAGCAGTCTGCCATACTGATTAAAGGGATGAGCAGGGTGCTGCAGATGAATCCAAACATCTCAGCACTGGTAGAATTAAAAAATAAAGATTTTAAAAAATGGCTATTTTGTACACTAGCTTTCTTCAAAGAGAGAGTGAAGACACCGTGTTCTTCACGGTGATGCTGCAGCTGTTTACCCAGCAACAAATTGAGATGTTTTGGAATGCTTTCTCAGTGCAAGTTAAAGAGTGTATGGGAGGGGTTGGAGGGAGGCTCCTGAATGCAGGTATTTATCTTGATTAATTAGCCACTTTGGGAAGCCCACTGGATAGTGTTTTGAAAGTTTCTGTGGCCAGCTGAGCCAATGATGCCTTGGGGATCTGCTCTGGGTTTGTTCATTTGCTTCTCAACTCAGCAGAGGCTGGTATTGATGCAGACCCAGGATCCCCCTAGCAAGAGAAAGCATTCTGTGAAAGCACATGTCTAGGGCTGGGAGAGGTCCTTTCTGGATAAAACCTTTAAAAGGTCCCTGTACCCTCCCTCTCATCATATCCAAGCAGCCTGAGGGGTCAGCTGAGATGGGGGGAGATGTCTGGCAGATTTGGGCTCTGAATCAGTCATAGATGAAAACAGACATTTATTTCACAATGTCCACTGTCATTATCCTTTTCCCCTCTGGAGGAAGTATGAGTAAAGCATATGTTGTCTGAATCTCAGTGCTTGTTTCAAAGCAGAAGCCCTGGAAACCTTGCAACCTACTTTGCTTCTGTTTTATTTTCTGATGAAGGTTGCTCATGGTCAGGTAAGAGTAGCCATCACTTCACCTGCTGACGAACTTATCTAGAAAAAAATTGTTGAACTTAATTTTGGATGATTTAGTCCTTCTGTGATGCCCTAGCTTTTTAAGGTAGAGTTATTTAGATATTGGCAGGCAAAGGCACTGCAGCCAGTGTTGCAGTAGCAAAAAGCTGAAAGAGTGCCTGTGATGGCAATGATCCACAAAACCAGAGAAGAGGAGCAGTGTGGCCCACAATGCTACTTTTTTGCTGTCCTATTTATTTTTAAATTAAAAATAAACCACTGCTTAATCATTGTACCTAGAATTCCCTTTCTGCCAAGGTGGTGCCACTCTGTTGATAAAATTACTGCATTAGTCAGCCAAAAGTCTTCCCTGCCCTGCATTCTCATTTCATCACAGACTTTTTCTTCCACTGCATCACTCCTGAGAATGACATTAATTGTTCTCTTGGCTTAAAAATAAAAATGGTGGGAGGGAAAAGGAAGGCAAAAAAGTGATGCTGTGAGCCAGATGGCGCTTAGTTTATCTGTGGCTTTTCTTTGGGATTCTGAACTATTTACAAGGGAAGTCTTTTTCTTTTTTACCAAAATTTCCTTTTGTAAATCTGAGTTAAATGGTCTTGCAGCAAAACTTCAACATTAGGATCTGAATACTTCCACTCCTAACTATCAACTGCTCTCTCAGCTCTGCAGTTGTGCCACATAAACAATTCAGGTTGGACTCTAATTGGCATCAAAGTAGCTTTAAACTGATCTGAGTGAAAATGTGGCTTTAAAGGCAGCTTGAGTGCAATTTACATCTGCTTGAAAGCCTCATTATCCTTCCAGAGTTGTATGAAGGGCCTTCTGTGTAAGAGAGAATTTAGCTTTTCTTTTCTTTCAGCAAGTGTAGATGCCTGTTTTTTCCTTTCCCCATCTCCTTCTCCCTTACAAGTGTTTTGGTGCAGTTGTTGGAATTTAAAATTCTTAAAAGGTAAATGTTCACAGTGCATATTTATAGCCACCTGAGTAACGATTGATTTTTTTCCATGTTAATTTGTTTTTTATTCACAATTTAGGCAAACAGATGCAATCAAAACTGTGTCAGTTCTCTAAATCTGCATAGGATGCAGTGCTTTTTTAACTGAAGGACAGCCCTCCAATATTTAGAAGGGTTTTCTACCTCTTTGTGAAACCCTAGAAATAGATGTTATTGAGGCATGACTAATTCAGACGGCCAGCAGACTTCAAAAGTGTGTCTCCCAAACCACAGGAGGATGTGTGCTTATGCATGTTTTCCTGTCCAGATGAAACAGTTCAAGATACTGTGTGAAGGCCTTTGTAATATCCCTCTTGCTGAACAGTTGCCAGGTGTGTGTGTGTGTGCCTGGCTGCTGCTCAGCTGATGTGCTTCTGTGCTCTTGGTTGCAGCAGGTTGCTGCACTCTCAGTTGTCTTGGTCTCTTTAGGGTATTTTGAGCTCTCAGGCTCTTTGTTAGGTTGTCTTCCATGGGAATAGTGCCTCACAGCAGAGCTGTTGGGAGCTGCCCAGACTGGTGGTGCTGCCTTCAGGTTCCATAAGAAGCCCAAGACTTTTGACAATTGGAAAACCTGTGGAGAACCCTTGTTTAACACCTGTTTCTTTAGGGCAGTGGCAGCAAACAGATACATTTTGGAAAAAAATAAAAATCCATCTTTATTCAGAGCAAGAGATATTATGATTTAGGCAGAAAACCTCTGAACTGCATGTATTTTTTGCGGTCCTGTTTCCATCATGCCTCTTATGCTGTGTTTGGGCTGAGGTAGAACTCCTCTAGCAAGTTCAGGAAACTTTTTTCATTCCCTGCTTGATGTTAGGTACTTATTCAGTGAATACAGAAGAAGAAGTGATTTTACCATTTGTTTCTAGATTTTTAAATTTTTAAATTTTAAATTTTTGAATTAATTTGCCACCATCTAAAAGACCCCATAACCTTGCAGGTTTAATTTCTGTTTAATATTTCCATGGTCTTCAGTTGTCACTTCCACTACTTGCAGATGCATAAAACACGTGAAGAAAAACTTAATTGCTCCTTTTACTCAGCTTATCTTCAAAGGAAATATTTAAGCATCATCAGCTTTAGTGAGGCTTGAGCGTGTGTGTAGATCAAAGACGTGAGCTCACAGTCATTCCAACAAAGGTTATTAGTTTCATAATTTAATTTCTCAATTGTGTAAACAGTTTGCCATGTGTATTTTAAAGGTGGTTTGTGTTTCTTTCTGTAACTTTAAAAGCAGGTAAAATGTTGGGAAGAGCTGAAGTTTTTCAAAAGCTCAAGTGCAGAGATTTGCAACTTCTCTTCATGGATCCCTAAAATTGTTTTATGGGGCTGGCAGGCCCTTCAGAAACACCAAGTGAATTCACCGCTCTTTATCTTAAGTGCCTGTTTATGTGAAGTGCCAGTGCTCTCAGAAGGGAAGTAATCCACAGAACAATCCCCTGTGGTACTCTTCACCCTTTTCATCTGCAGGTCAAGGCTGAGGATCATGGCTGGAGTAGAAAAAAATCCATTCTATACATTTCTCAGTAAGTTATATTACTACCAGTTTGTCATAAAGCTTTTATGAGCAAATTGTTGTTAACAGAGAAAAGAGTGTATTTCTGAATAATAATCTATATGGACTCCAGTCTTTTGAGAGCATAGCTTTTGGGGTGATTAAAATAGAAGTTATTATTGATTTCTGTAAAACTAGTGAAAAATAAACCCCTAGGGCTCCTTTTGTTATCTTTCCTGTAATGCTGATCTTTAACAGCTCAGAACACTCTAGCTGTGTATAAGCACTCTTCTAATCAGGGTCAGCTTTTAACTTATCAATGTGTAAAGCAGCAATTACTTTAAATTTCTGACTCTCTGAATTACACAAAGATTAAAACAGCAATAAAGGATTGGAGGTGTTTTGGAAGCTAATGATTGTCCCAGTTAAGTTTAATAACTCTCAAAAATCTGATGATGTCACCTTTTCCTATAGTTTCTTCTTCATTATCAGCTCTACGAGGTTTGAATGAGGCAGTATTTTATGAAGTATCCCTTAAGAGTTCCCCTGAGCACTCTAGGGGGAGATGGTGGTGAACACTGTCACTAATTCTGGGCCCTCCACACCAAAGCTCTTATTTTTTTTATTAGCTGCCTCCATCCAGTAAGAAGCATTCAGCACTTAAATGCTGATGGCATATCAATTCCAAATGCTGAATCAGTATATTAGATGTGTCTTAGAAAGAGCCGGACAGATGCAGGCATTGTCTGTTAAATGAGATTTCTGCAGGGGGCTGATCAGATTATCAATTGTCTTACCGGGTCTTCTGAAACAGCTAAAGGTTGTGTGAGCCCTAATTCTGCTTGAGATCAAAGAATCAAAGAATGGTTTTGTTTGGAAGAAACCTTAAAGAACACCTAGTTCCAACTCGCCTGCCATGGGCAGTGATGCCACCCACCAAATCAGTTTGGTCAAAGCACCCTCCTCCAACCAGCTCTTGAGTTATGATAGCTGAATTCTGCCATAGTTTCCCATGTGCTTAAATATTGTCATACTCTGATTAGATGAATTGATACCCTGGTATTTTTTAACTTGTGGTAGTATGCATCATTGCAAATGATACTGTGCTGTCACACTGCATTTCATTCATAGATCTATCTGTAATTGCCTGCATTTTGATCATGAATGTGACAACTCCTTGGTGTGGTACATATACTTTATAACATAGTTTTAAATAATTCTGCTCCCTTCAGTTATAATTTTTAGATCTTCGTTAAAGAATTGCTTGTAAATGTTGAAAACTTCAAAGTTGCTGTACATTTTAATCAGCATTCCTTGTGACTTAGTTGGTAAAGAAGTAGTGGGTTCAAATACAGCATTGGAAGAGTCAGATCAGGTGTGCAATCTGACTAATAAAATCTGGAAGATATTTATGATTTATGAATACCTTTTACTGCCACTGTACTGCTGACAGTGGCAGGCTGTAGAACTACCCTGTTCCTTGAGGTTCTTTCCAGTGCAGACCATCTCCTCTTACTGTCTTACTAATGATTATTCAACTAACTTACTTAATCTTCCATGTCAACCTACTTTAAGCAAAGAACCTTGTGATCCTGAGGTGTTACTTACAAGATTTTAGAAGAACCTTTTTCTTCATGTTCTCTCTGAAAGTGTTTTAGCAGCAAATTTTGTGTGATAGTAACCTAGTGATGAGCCCTGTGTCTGTCCTTGGTGTTAAGCTGATCAGCAGCTTTGGGATTAGGAGGAAATTTTTCTGCAGGGCATCCAGGAAGGAGTAGTTGTTTGAGGTTTTTCCTTGCTTATGATTTTTCTCAGAATTTTCCTGACTTCTGAAGTGAGTGAGGTGATGGTGATGACTTCTGCCCCTCTCCTCCTGTATTCTTCTGATGTGCTGCAGTTGTGAGCCTGTCTTTGTTAGTCCTTACATTTATGAGACATTCTCATTCTGCGCCTGTACGGAATATGATGAACTGAAATTTCCAAGACCCTGGGCATTGCTTGGTGCTTGGAGATCACACCTTGGAAAACTTTAAAAGAAGACCTCCCATTTTGCTCTTGTTAGGTTGCCATTGCTGGAGGTGATCAGATGTGTCTCATGGAATCATGCCATTCTGAGAGATCTGCCCTGTGTCTTAGTTTGGCTCTTAGGTGCTGAAAACTGGGGATCATTTTCTCTAGAGCTTCTTTATTCTGTGGAGCACAACATGAACAGTTGCTGGGCAAACCAGGTTATTTCCTATGGAGAGTTATTTTCTCTTCTGACCATTCAAGCAACCCTGTGAGACCTCTCAGGCATTTTGCAGCCCCTGAAGTTAGGGAATATGAATATTTCTCTCCTTCTTTAATGACTGACTTTGCAGCACTGTTTTAATGGTGTTGGCATCATGTGCAGAGCCAGAGAGCAACAGTTATTTCATAAGTTAATTAGTTAATTTTGTTTGGGAAACAAAAATGTTTGTTGTAACTCAGTGACATTAACATAGATTTTTAGAATATGAGATAAAAGTAGCTGTTTCCAATGGAAGCAATGGACACAAACATAGAAATTAGATGAGTGACATGTGCCCAAGGAAAAGTGTTGTTTTTAGCATGAGTGTACTAGTAGTTGTTTATTCTGTGTCTCAAGCTGTACTTGCAGCATTACCCCAATTCAACTAGCAGCCTTTTCAACATGGCTTATTTTCTGTAGGTGCATTATCCACTTGTATCTCCTCAATAATAATTTATAAGTCAGGTGTGCATGTGTGAGGAGTGGGTGTTTTTTTGGTGTTTGTTTTGCTAGTCATTTATTTGTGTTTGCTGGCAGGCTGGGTAGGGATGGGGGTTTTTAGTTGGTTGGTTGGTTGGTTTAGTTGTTGGGGTTTTTTTTTTTTGTTTTTTTAAATTGAGCTTTTTTTTCTAAATTGGGTAGTTAGAGCTTTGCTGAGGAGACAGCCTGGGGACCAAGTGCTTCCTCAATAGATGAACAAAGCACTCCAGTCTCCAGTTTTGCCAAGCTGTCATCTTACATCAGAAATAAAGCTACTTGCTAAATAAATATAAAAGGTTATAAAACACTTTTATTAGTAATGAGAAATACTTTTTTTGGGATGAATTGAGAAAATAATAACTTGATCAAAATATTAATTAAATCAAGTAATTTTTGAGATGTCTTTAAGACCTAAAGGTATATATGTTCAAACCATGGCATAATTAATTTTATATACTACACCAGTGGTGCAGTGTTGCTTAGAAGAAATAAAACAATTCCTGCTTTAATGTTTCTAATTTTAAGCTAGCCTGGAATTGCATGTTAATAGCATTTTTCTCCACTTCTCAGTCTGGTCTCTCTTGTCAATGCCATCTGCTTGCTTGCTTCACCACCTCTTTCACAACCAGGTGATTTTTTTGCTATCTTCACCCTCCTCCTCAATATGCCCAGCAGTTCCATTTGGGTTTACAGGGTTAGTGTGCTAAGCATTATTCCTATATTTATGTAAACATGCTCTTGATTCTAAAGACCCTTTCTCCATTTCTAGCTCAATAGTTTCTAAATCTTACTGCGTTGGGGCCTACAGCTCTGAATTTTCTTACTGTAGTCTAATTTCTTGTTATATCAGCTGGTTTTGTTGATGTATTCATTTATGTATTCATTTATCCAATAGATTCTAGTCTAGCAGAGCACTTTATTTTAGGAGTGCAGGTAGACTTAGTGTGAAAAGAATGTAATTAGCTCAAAGCTAAGAACTTGCCTAAATGCTTTGCTGGATTTAGGGCTTAAAAAAGAGATTAAAAGATTGGTCCAATTATGTTTAATTTGTTTTAGAGATGCTTTATCCTAACAGCCTTATCACCAGACCAGTTCTGATTATGGATATTTGGTGTAGAAGATTTTTCTCATCTTGTCAGGCTTTTCATGGAATCATAGCTTACTCTCCTGGCTTTTTTGAACTGTAATCTTCAGCGTGGCTTGCATAAGAATATTTATCACTGCCTCCTAGGAAAGTGATTTCAGGGAAGCCATGTCATCAGAATTTGTATTAGAAAGCAATGAAAAACTCATGTCACCAGCTCATTTGATTTTCGCATGCGAGGAGTGCAAGATATTTATACAAGTCCAGACTGCAGTAGCCTAAAGAATAAAGATGTCAGTGAAACCAGATTGACCAAAAAAAAAAAAAAAAAGGAGGGAAATAGATAAAGCAAATTACATTATTTAAATTCTGCTCTGCTATTAATTTGGACTGAGCAATTGTTGGAACTATTGGGGAAAAAAATAAGGATGTGAAGAATTTTGTAGCTCTTACCTGCTGTGCTTGCCATCTTCCATTCCTAAAATTTTTGTGTCCTCACTCTCACAGATGCCGAGGGGATTTTTAGGATTTGATTTAACTTATGGTCACTGAAAAAATGCCCTAAATCTAAAGTTGCAAGAATTGCTGCTACTGATTCCTCAAGACACATCTTAGCTGGACTGGAGTTTTGCTTTTCCCACTGCTGCATGGGCAGGGCATGAGGCATTACCGAAACCAGAAAGCCACATAGTCCCAGGTGTTTTCAAAGAAAGGGACATTTATTGAGTTGCCTTTGAACATTTTTCCTCTTCTGCAGTGTTTAGCTTGGATGTATTGTCATTTCTGAAGGCGTCGTAAGTTCATAATTGAATTCCCACAGTGCAGCTTCCTGTGTGTTATTTTTCAGAGTCAGGACTATACTGTGGTTCTCTTTCCTCCCTTGTTTCTGCTTACGAGAACTTTTAACAACTTTATCAAGGGTGGCATCTGAGCAAATGTTGAATTTTATTCCACTGCCTTGATGCAAAGATAGAAATGGGCTTAGACACTCTTGAAAAAGTATGAGACACATGTTTAGTGTTTTCTAAGATGAAACCATGTAAGTGCTTTCTCAGAAAGATGATTCATCTTTTTTTTTACAATATGTATCATGATGGGGAAAAGGAGGAGAAAAGAAGGAGATAGCCACATAGTGATAGGTTTGTAACAGCTTCTCTGCAGCTCTGTCCTGCCCTGTTGTGAGCCCTTGTCCACTTTGTCTCTTTTCCCCTCCATGTCTTTTTAAAATTCAAAGGCTGACAAGGTGAGGACTGGCTCTTGCTCTGTTTTTGACCCTGCCTGCCAAACCCAGTGGACTTGCTCCCCTCTGGCATCTCAAAATGTTTATGTAATACAAGTACAGTGATTTCATGCCTATAAGGCGCATGGGAGTACAAGGTGCACTTCCGGGTTGTTGGCAATTTCCCATACTCATCCATAGATAAGGCGCACCGGCGTATAAGGCGCACGTTTTTTTCCCGGCAAGGATCCATCACCGGCTCTCCCCATGCAGCTGCCGTGGCCGCTGGGTCCCCCAGCATGGCTCCTGCTGGCCACGGCTGCCCACTCCCCCCGTGGCTCTCACGGCTTGCACTTCCGGGTTGGCAAATTTCTGAACTTTGTCCATATATAAGGTGCACTGGTGTAGAAGGCACACTTCCGGCTTCAGATAGAAATTTCAGTCGAAAAGGTGCGCCTTATATGCGTTAAATTACTGTAATTCTTAAGAACTTTCTCTCTTGTCACTTAATCCTCTAGAATTTGGGATTCTCAGTGTACTTGGGACTGACTGACCACTCCACCATCAGTATGACAAACTCTGACAGGTCTATAGTTAGTTTCAGGTTCTCTGAGCAGATAACTCTAGTATTTTCAGTGATGGTTCAGGTGCTGGAATACTTGACCTTGTCTACCTTGTGGACACTGTTTAAAGGTCTCAGAAGTGTCTCAAGTGAAAAATTCAGACAGAAGCCTGCAGTTCCAGGACAGCATTGGAAATGATGCCTTGATGTCCACACAGCTTTCAACACCATGGATTATCTTCTGCCTTTCCAATACGTGTCAGTGCAGGGTTTACACTGGTTCTGGTAGTACATGAGAATGCAAGTGGATGGAGAGATGTCTTCAGTCTTATCTTGCTTGTGCTGTGAGCTATGTCCTCAGCTGTGAAGCTGTCTGCATAATTCTTTCTGACTGACATCACCTTTCTTTTGTCTTTTGCAGCACTTTTACAGGCAGTCACATCTGGTGATTTACTGAAGGTGAGTACAGAACACTGACTGTCCACTTATTCACCAGTGTTTTGCTGGTCAGATACACTGTAAATTTTATCAAACCTCAAAAACATAAATAGATTGCTGTAGGGACTGCTGTCATGTGCCATTTTACAGCCTTTCCAGGGAACCCTGAGTACTGGGAGAATGCATTATTCAGGTGAGGTGTGAAATGAATAGGATGTGGTGTTAGACAGCACCTTTTTGCCCAGGTTTCAGAGCCCTTTGCATGCAGCGATGTGCCAGTTACTAAGAGGGAAATTACTATATTGGCAGTGTTGAACAGCAGATAGTTCTGATGCAGCCTTACACAGGACAGGATATTTTATACCAGTGAGGTTGGTGGCCAAGCCCCCAAGCGCTAGCTGGCACAAAGTCTACCTAGGCAATCACCAGACCAGGTAGAAAAAACCTCAGATGCCTGTTTTATCACCTGATGGATGTCTCACCACATGTAGTGCCTTGGTGTAGTAAGTTTAGGAGGCAAAACTACTCGTGCAAAATTGTTTGTTCCAGTGATTGAAGTCCCACATCAGACAGCTATTCAGGCTGTGTGTCTCAGTAGCCAAGTCAGGATCTGAAAACATGCCCTCGAATTTGGATAAGGACTGTGATTAATGATTGCAATTTTATCTGTGAGAAGACAGCTTGGAAGCTTGGAGCCATTTGTAAAAATGGCAGTGCTGTAGACCAACAATTTTGCCTGCAGGTACCCCTTCTATACCACTCTCTCAGCACTTGTGGCTGCAGCATCTAGTGAGCAGTCCTTAAAGCAGTCATAAAAATATTGTCTCCTTTACACTTCTCAAAAACCTTTTGCCTGAGCTAGCTTTTATGGGGAAACTTCCTGCCCTTCTTCAGATGTACTGCATCACAAATAAATTCTCTCCTTTTTCTTCAGTGATCTGCACTGCAAATCCCAACCCCTCTCCACCAAAGTTTGCAGCATTTCTGAAACCTGCCTGTTTGCTATTCCCCTCTCATTCTTACCCCATGTAGTGCTTCCTCCTCAGCCAGCCCTGAACAGGGAGAACTGTGAGAAAGGAGGTCCATGACAGTCACCTCACCTTCTTGTGGAATTTTGTGTTGGAGTTTTCTGATTTAGTCAGAAAATCTTTGACTCTCATGCTGAGGAAAAATTTGAGTCTTCAGCAAAGAAGCCAGAATTTTCAATCAAGTACATATATTTTATGTATCCCAACAGTGTTGCCAGATGTGGTTTGCAAACATTCCTAACAGCAGTAAATCCTCACCAGTAGAGTAGGAATGTCTCATTGTTTAGGAAATACAGACTGTTCTTCTTAACCCGTATAATTGTCAATACTTGTAGTTTCAGATGTTTTCTATCAGGGCATAAAAACTGTCTTTAAATGAATGTTTTATTTTATTCTATTGTATTTTGGTACTGACTTACATTGAGATCCAGTAAAGAATTTAATGGCGTATTTTTCTGCTCCTCTCATCCTTCTGTATGTTTTTTTTCCTCTCTTTCTTTTTTTCCCTTCCAGTTCATAGAATGTTGTAAAAAAGGAGCCAATTTGTTAATCCAAGGACCTGATCGCTGCTCCTTGTTGCACCATGCTGCCAAGACTGGAAATGGCGAGATTGTGAAATACATCCTGGAGCATGGTGAGTCTCAGTGGGCAAATCCACAGAGAGCTGTACTTCAGCCAAGAGTCAGTCAGGCAATACCACACTGGGCTGCTGGAAGTGGCCTCACTCATCTGAGGTGTCCCTCAGTGAAATGTCCACCTGCAGCATGTGTGAGCGGGAGGCTGGGAATGAGGTAACCATGAGAGTGATGGCACCAGATAAAGTGTGAAAAGCAGAATTAGAATGGGTTTTGAGGAGAATGGTGCTTTCATATTTGCATCAACTGGGGGGCTGTGAAGAAGCAGTGTGAAGCTCTAGTAAAAACCTCTGGCACAGGAATCCTCTGAACTATTTTTCAATTAGAACATATGTTGTAGAAAGCATCTAATCTCTATTCAAACATTTACAGTGACAAAGAGCCCATATAACCACTGCTATTATTTCAGCATTTAGTGACACACTGGTCAAGAATCTGCTTACTGTTTTCTAGATGAATTCACCTAGCGTTCATTCCAACCTTTGAAGATTATGTCTTAGATTCAAAACCACCCAATAGCAAAAACGTATGATCTCCATTTTGTACTCATAGACTGTGATCATACCATTGCCTTTTTTCCCTTTTCAATCTTCTTATCTTTGTCGGTAGCAGAGACTGAAGATTATCCAGCAATTTTTTTGTGTCTGAGGTAGTCACATTTAGGAGCTTCTGCCCGTTGAGCCACTGTAACCTTGTTCCCTCACTGCTGGAGTGTGGCACGGTAATTAGTCACTGCTCTGCACATAAAGCTGTTCTCAGCCTCCTTTACTGTAGGAAAAATTTTCTAGTTGTAACTCTTCTCTGACCACACTTCAGAATATTAATGGCTATTTTGGCTTCCGAATGCCAAAATCAGCTACATTATTTCAGCAGCAGTGTTAGAGTGAACACAGAAACTGCCCCTGGCAATTAGAATAAGTGTTAGCTAATGCTCCATGGTATTTCACAAATTGTAGAGAGAGAAGAAAAATCCACAACTCCTAAGAAAGGAAGAAGGAACAATGCATCTCTTCAAGCTTGACTCCTAAATTAGGTGTTAACATACAGGTATCAGGTATTCTGTAGGTCCAAGTTCCTGTACTGTCAGCAGCAATCTGTGACTTATCTCATTTGCCCTGGTATGACAGAGGCCCTTTTGGTGGCAGATGGAAGTAGGGAGGTCATCCTTAATAGCAGCAGACTTTTAGCATGACTGACTCAAAGGAAATCTTAGCCAGGGTAGTAATTGGAACCCAGAAAGTGATTCAGGCAACCTGTGCACTTTATTCATTGAGATAAACATAAATGTCTAACATCATTTGCCCTTGGATATCCAGGACATTTGCTTGTCTCTACAAGATAATGCACAAGGCCCAGAGAAGGCCTTGCACTGCACTGACAGCAAAAGCCCAAGCAAACATCTCTGTCATTGCAAAGGCATCCCAAAGCTTGCTCTTAGGTATATCAAACGGCACAAAATATCTGTGTGTGGGTGTGTGGGCAACTGAACTGTGCCTCAAAAATCTGACTGAGAGGGGCTGAATTGTTCTTTTACTCCTTTATGTATAGTTACCTACACATGGATAGGTGAAGTTGGCCTTATATCCAAGTAATGTCTGGTTTTCTCACCAGTTCTAGCAAGCCTTACCAGTCTGGATTATCTCATTAGTCACAGTGCACACATGTACCACTGAATTCTGAAGACAGGAATAATTTTGCTTTATTTTCTTACTGCCCCTGATCAATTTTCACACTGCACATGACCTGTGCCAATTCACTGTCATAGATGCATCTCCAGGATTTTTGTTCGACACATGCACTTTAACTTAGTTGCAGTCTGACCCAGTTACTATTCTTTTGGTGAAGGGGTAAAGTGAGATAATTTAAACTGGTAAGAATGTCAGCAGGGAATCCATGGGAATTTTTGAAGTAAATAGAGAAATGTGAGGGATTAAGGACTGTTAAGACAAAGACAAATCAGAGGGTTGAGCAAATGTCAGCTCAGTTCCTTTCTCCCTTCTTTATCCCCAATGATGGCAGGAAGCTTTTGCAGTTTTCCAGATATGCGGGGCACATACGTGTGAAAGGTTATTCTGTGATCACCATCAGAATGATTTTAGATGTTAAGGGGAGGAAAATAACCTATCCTGAACTAGAAATACCAGAGATGACTCACACAGGAGGACTGCTGTGCAGTACTGCCAGATAATTCGCAGTGGCCCAGCACAGGCCTGGAATAGCAACTGAAGCACCAACGTAGTAGGTGTCAGGACAACAGCTGCTTGCTGCTGTGGGAGGTGGTGTGCTGGCTGCTGCTCTAATAAAACAGTTTGTCTTTACTCCCTGTGCAGGAAGGGCAGATACACAGACCTATCACTTGTTCAAGATTGCTCCTAAATCAGGAGTATTTTGCTTTTAGTAGAAAAGTCGGTTTTCAAAAGTTGTCTGCAGGTGAGGTGAGAAATGCTTGGCTAGAAACCGAGGTACAAACTCAGTAGGTATGAGAATCACAATTTTTTAATGCTACAGTCAGCAATTGCATCACATCCTAATGCATGTACTTTAGAGAAGAGTTAACTGTGTACTTGCTTAACACAAGCAGAATTAAGGAAGTGTTAAAACCTCTGTTAGATAAAGGGCCTCCTAAATAATCTGATTTAGATTGGAGTCTTAATCTGGCAACTGTGAAAAAATTTATAATTTATAAACATTGTACAAATAATTCCATTTGCCTTGTCTTTGTCTTCTCTAGACATTCAAAAAACAAATAAGAATTTTATAGTTCATCTAGGGTATTTTAATTTTAAACAGAAGAGAGGAAAGATGTTTACAGTTGCCTTAGGAGTCTGTGGTGATAACTTCTGATGAAACAGACAGGTATTTAGGGCATCCCATCCTAAACATTTCTGTGTCCTCAAACCTCAATGTCCTTGCTTCACTAGAAAGCATCCCCCAATAATAAAAAAGATGATGCTTTCATTAACCTTAGTACTGCAAAGTCCAGAGTTAAGACCCATGAGTGAATCTGGATTTCTATCCTGACTAGGTTGAGAAGTTCCTTGGATGGCTTTGGGAATGCAAATTTTGTGGTGACAGAGTTGTGTGCCAGGGATAAAATTTAAATAGTAATCAGAAAGCAGCACTGAATGACAGTGAGTTTGCATGATACTTGTTAGTCTGTCTAGATTTGTGGAATGTTTTAGGGTAGTGGCCATTTGTGAGGGGCCTAAGCAGAAAACAGTTTAGTTTTTCTAGAAGGTACAATGTATAACATAGCCTATTTTAATTTCATGTTTACCAAGGGCAACATGGCTGACAGACATATAGGAAGGAATGCTCCCATAACCTGACTAGTCTCTATATGGAAATTCTGGGCTAAAAGACACTAGCTGAAAAAAAAACTATTAATTTTCACATCAGATAAAAAAGAAGAGTGTGGAGTTGGAGAAAGGCCAGAAGTAGTCTGAATTTCCAGTTTACTGCTACTTCAAAGGTAGGGGTCCACATCCAGTTTTGTCCCCCAGATAATAACCTCAATCAGGTTATTAAACAACAAGGGTTTTTTCAGATAAACATCCAGAAATGTTGATAATGGCATTACTGCTTAGAGTAAATACCCTTCTTCCCCAGTTCTATGAAGGACTGACAGGACACGTGACTAGCAGTGTTAATATCTGTGGGTCTTCGGTGGGTAGCTGTAACCACATCCATTGCAAAGGGCTATGCTGTGAGCTCAGAGGCCTTTCAGGAATGTGTGGTGCTGTATATTTTGGAAATGCCCCTGAAATATGGGTACTTAAAATCTTTTTTTTTGTTGTTGTGGTGAGCTCAGTGAAGGAGCAGTGCTTTTGAGTGTCTCCTTGCCTTCCCTCCTCCCATACCCAGCTCAGGCTCCTTTGCCTGGAGAAGGGCTTTGGTGGAGCAAAAGAGGGCAAAAGTAGAGAAGAAAAAAAGTTAATAATTCTACACAGTCTATGGCCAATACTGAGGAAAAAGAGTGATCTCAGCTGGGCTTCCCCTCAGTGCGTCATGCTTTTCAGCTCTTTTCATGCAAACTTCTTCCCCCATCCCGTCCCCCATCCCCATCCTGCCATTCTTCAGCCCCCCAGTCTCTTTTCCCCTTTCTCTCTCTTTTTTTTTTCTCCCTCCACTTCTCCACACATTTCTATATTTTGTTTTTATTTCCCCCCCTGCTGTTTTCCTTGATAGAAATCTCACTCATGCATTTCCCTTCCGGATTTCTATTGGGTTATTTTGTTCTCTTTCTCTCTGTGCCTTGGTCCCCTTTTCTTTCTCTGCCTCTTGTCCCAGAGTGAAACAGCCGCCTCCCTGCTGGGTCAGGATGACAGTGCCGTTAGCTTTCCCAGTGCCAGCCCTTCCCACATCTGTGCGGCTTTTGTCCCTGGGCAGAGAGGGATTTGGAATGGTCGGTTGGCAGCGCCAGGGAGACTGATATAAAAATGAGGTCCAAAAAAGAGGGGAAAGGGAATTAGGAAGAGGGCGTGAGATGGTTTAAGAGAAGCACAAGTGAAAACAAAATAAAGAAGGGCACAGCTCAGGCTGTGAGCTGGGACATTCCAGCTTCAGAGATAGGCCAGAGAGAATGAAATTAAATATCCTGGTACCACGTTGTGCAGCTAATTATTAACCCCAGTATCTGGCCCTTATGTAGGACTCGGAGTCAGGACTCTCCCATGAAATGCTTAATTTGGGACAGTATCCAGGAGAGCAGCGTTCGCACTCAGGTGGGGTGTACCTGTCATCTCCTCAGATCTGTACTCACAGACTGTCCTCATGGTCCTCAGCACTGAGCTCCTCTGTCCTAGCCCTGCTACTTTTTCGTGCTTCACACCAGTTTTCCTTTATCCTTGGCTTCTCTCCAGACCCACTCTACCTCAGCTTTCTTCTCCCTCTCAGGTCATATTCTTTTAACTACTCTCTGTTTTACTACCTTTACTTACCTTTTAACAGCTTCTTCTGCTTACCTGGGCAAGTACCTCTATGTCCCATAAAGCCAGACCTGTCCCCCTGTTCCACCTTGGCAATACAACCTTCCTTGCTCCAGCCATGAGCAGAAATAGTAGGTGGCAGTGTCTTCTCTTAACACACTGAAGCCATTCCTGCCTACCTATCACTGCGATCTGGCATTGCAGGAAGCTATGGGGAATTACCTTAATTTTTGAGAGAACATGGAGATTTTTCTCCTAGGAAATGTAAAGGACTCCTTTTCTTCATATGTATTTCTTTAATTATCTTTTAATTTTCTCAGGCATTATCTTTTTTCCTCTCAACAGGAGTCTCTGCTTATCCCCCTTTATCTTTCTTCATGATCATAGGAGCTTGGGGGTAGTGACTGATTCTTCTTTTTGATAGGCAGGAGTGAACACACAACTGTCAAGTTGTGGAGATGAGGATGTGTGGCAGTAGAGTCAGGGTACATTAAATAATTGAAAGCGGCTACTAAGTTTGGAGAACTGCCATGACAAGTAGGCAGTGGTACACAGCACTTGTGCGCTGAGGACTAAGCTCTACCCTTTCTCATAATGACAGAAGATGTAGTGAAGGAGCTTCCTGCTGGTCCAGGAGCCCAGTGGTACTCCATGTGTACATTGTAAAAGCAGTGAGGTAAAGACAGGCTGCTCTGATCCGTTTTGACACACACTCAGAGTAAAAGGAGTGTAGAGAGGTTGGTGTAGGCTTTTGTGAGCAAGTAGTGTGAAATTTCTCAGTTTCAGGTGAGATTTGATCTTGAGGACTCTTGAGCTTCAAAGTCACAGTGTGCTGGAGAGAAATATTCATGCACAGGAAGGAAAAGTCTTGTAAAGTTTCCCTGTTCCCCTTACTAATTTCCCTATACCATCTAACACAGCACTCCAGAGCACTGGAGAGAAGAATAATATTACAGACTGCAAAGGAAAAGTTGTTTTTTTTTTTTTTCAAATTATATCCAGATCCTAGCCTTTCCATATCACTGTAAGTCAGTGATGTAATTTGCTGCTAAAGATACCTGCCTGTAGTGATTATCAAGGACAAAAGGACATTAACATAAATGCATTTTTTTTTCCACTTAGCAAAACTATTTTCTGTTTTTCTTAATCGTACTTTCCTGATCACAGCCAACCAGCAGAGTACAGGATTTGCATATCAATATCAACCTGATCTACATTTTGTATAATTCTAATAAATGGAGTAGTACAGGGATGTCATTCAGGATGGAATTTGGCTAATTTCAACATCCTAATGACATTTTCTCTCTAGTACAAACAATAGATATTAACTTGCAATGTATCAGGGTTTCCAGCCTATCAGCATTTTCAATGTACTGTACTTACGTGAACCACTTAATTGAGCAAGGTGAAGAGTGAGAAAATTAACTCCATGAATATTCATTCTCAGTATAGAGACTGCTACTCCCAGTTGCTGACACTCCAGCAGTGACTGTGCATTCAGAATTTTATTAGTGCAAGGGTCACACAAGCAAATACTGTATTGAAGTTCGATATATTTGTGGAGGTTAAGCTGTCACTTGGCTTCTTTTATGTATTTTTACTGGGAATCTTCTCCTCGTAGACATATTTTTTTAGTCTTGCAGACAAATGCTGTATGACATACCTGACTATCTTTTGCAGGTCCATCTGAATTACTGGACATGACAGACAGTGAAACGTAAGTACAAACTACTCTGTCCTTCACGCTGTGTGTGCTAAACTAGCAGTCTCCTCTCGGTTTTCAAGTGCAAACTGTTAAATAGGAAAAAGCTTATAAAGTGGCATACCTTCCCAAAAACAAATAAACAGAAGACCCCCTAAAAACCACACATCAACCACCTCATATCTGGCTTTCTTGCCTCAAAGAAACATTTATTGGATTTGCAAAGGACTTTCTCCCTATTGCTTCCCATGCTTCCTTAATCTTTCTAGAGGAATAGAATCCTTGCTTGTATTTTGATGTTTTTGGCCTCCAGCTACTAAGAGTGCAACCTGAAGAGTAATTTCCCAAAGTCAGGAAATTACTTTTCTTGCTATACACCTTCTTCCAGGGTGCTCTGCCTTAGTTCTCCCAAGTGGCCAGGACTTGTGCAGTTGAAGGTTTCCATCAAGTAGTTAAAACATCAGTCAGCTCTGTTCTTACATAAAAAAAACCCAACCCAACCCAAACAAATTACTTTCCTTTCCAATTCCCAATTTTTTTACACCTTGTGTAACCAAAGTTTCACAGAAGTATGGAAGGGAAGCATGAATAATCCTGGAAAATTTGTGTAATACAGGTGAAACAAAAGAAGTCTTCCTCTTAGTGATCAAGCCTACTATTTCTCATCCCACAGTGCCCTCCTCTGCTGACAGAGAACACCTTTTGCACAAGGTGCATCAGTGAAGTCTAGAGAGTCTTTTCATCCAGGAGTATAGCACAACCACATAAAGTGTCAGTGAGCATAGCTACAAGGGCTTCCCTTTACAGAGGTTCCTCTTGCAAAGGTTCAAGCTGTAACTGGCAGTATAAATTTGTCTTTTGGTCCTCAGGGGAAATAAGATAGTATCCGATTCTGATGCTATTAAATTCTGATACTAGTTCTCATGCAGCAAGGGCATAATAATTACAAGGTTACCTTAATATTTCAACTTCCCCTGTCATGGATGGGGCTGAGGTTTCTTTATGCACTCTGTGTAGGTAGGTGCAAGATTTGTCCTGCTACATGTATTTCTTGTCATTTGTTATTTCACGGGTTATGTAATGGCTCTACTTTTTGGATGCTGGTATTAAGGACTCCTTTTCAACCCACTCAAAGAATACTTTCCTCTTCCTCCTAGGCAAATCTAGATAGATTTCTCTACTCTAGGTAAAGAGTAAGTCAGTTTCAGAATCCTGTCAGACTTAGCTTCAGTCTGGGTGAGAAACTTTGCAACAAATGTGCTCCCACTACACAGTCTCCTCTTCTCAAAAGCATGTGTTTAATCTTTCCCAGTAGCTTAGCAGTCCAGGGGTGGAAAACACATGAGAGTTCTTGCTCTCATATGTCCAAGAGAGCACGGTATAGGAACTGGGGCAGCAAGTGCACCACTCATAGCTTTGATGGGTATGTTTTTTCTAGGATGATTCCAAGAATGAGGTTGAGGAAAGAAATTGCGGGAAGAAACAAACCCTGTTGCTGTTTTGCCTGCTGTGAAATAAGAATGTGGCTAGCTTGTCTTTGCAGCAGTTAACAGAGCTGGTGGTTGGATGGGAATGTGACATTCAGTCCTCTGAATAAGCAAAATCTGTGCATGTTTCTTGTGCATCCCTCAGAAGTTCTTCGTCTGCTATTTGTGCATTACAGGCTTTCCTACTGAGTCAAAGGATGTAGATGCTAAGGGAAAGAGTACACAAGTCTACCTCTGCCAGCAAGAGGGAACCTCGCAGAAATGCAGCATCCTTCTGTGTCTATCCTCTGCACCTCATGCTTCGTAAATGTACATTGGTGTGATGTGTCTCACTGCTGGTTTCTGTACTTTGGTCTAGGGGTGAGACAGCATTACATAAGGCAGCCTGCCAGCGCCACCGGGCCGTCTGCCAGCTCCTGGTGGATGCGGGAGCCTCTCTGAGAAAGACAGACTCCAAGGTAATGCAGCTCCATCAAACACTTACAAACTCCTACAGCTGAGTGAGACTGATCAGCCTCCAGCCTTGCTGTTTGCGTGATTGAAGCTTCCTTGTGTGTGCTGAGGGCAGCTATTTTTATAGAGAAAACTGTATTGATTTGAACAAGTACAAGAGACTTCAGTTCAGTCCCCAACGTGGGTTGCTGTCACCACAGTGAAAGCCTGGCCTCAGACTATTCAATGCCTTGGGTATGAATGAGACACCTCCATGGCATAGCAGTATCTTCCTCCTGTGTGGTCAAAAGAGAGGTCTGTGGGCAAGGACCATCTGCAGGAGCCTTGGTTTCTGATTGCACAGCATCTGTGAGGCTTGATTATCATGGCTGACTTGCTTTGTGAGGATGGCTAACTATTTTCTTTTGCCCTGGCTTTCTCCTATGCTCACTGATGTGACACTAACCACAGCACTCTCTTGATGTAAGTTTGACTGAGAAAGAAATCTGGGAAAAATTAAATCCAAGGGGTATTCTGTCATTGAGACAATCTGATTGCTTAGGAACATGGTCCAGGAGCTGCCTCTCTGGCAGCCTCCCTGTGGTCAGCAGCTGAGAGTGAGTTGGTTCTCTGGACTCCAGAGTCAGAAGCACCTTTGCTGCAGCCAGGCAATCAAAACCAATTCTTACCTTCTTGCACTCTATGAGGTAGTCTGTAATGGGAAGAGAGATCAGCTATGATTCTATGATCTCTTGTTCAGATGACAGAATTATAAGTTGCAAAAAGCTTTCTGAAACAGATGAAATCCAGACAAGTGGCTTCTGACTTATTGATCATCTTCTGCCTAGAAAGCATCTGTTGTTCTAAACATGTTAGCACAAGACTTTCTCTTCATGTTTCTCATTGCAGGGTAAGACCCCTCGTGACAGGGCTCAGCAAGCTGGTGATCCAGATCTGGCCTCCTACCTGGAGAGTCGACAAAACTATCAAATGGTTTCCCACGAGGATCTAGAGACAGCAGTCTGATGTCTGAAAATTTACAAGAGGATCACTGGAAATCTCGAGACTGCATCTGAGACACTCAGGCATCATGTGAGGAAGAAACTGATGAAATCCATGTGTCTCTCACTCTCAAGGAAAGTACCTGAGGACATGCCACCGGTTTCTAAGGGCAGCTAAGTCTTGCCGTGGAATGGTTATGTTCCACAAGTTAGCCCATGATGGATGAGGTGGGACACTCAAAGGTCTGTGGAATCCATAGGCCACAAAAATTTACCTTTATTGCTTCCAGCAAGTAGCATGAACTTCTCCCATGTTCATCTGTACAATTTATTAAAAAAAAAAAAAAAAAAAAAAAGGAAAGAGTAAAGAGAGTGTGGGGGAACAAAATCCAAACCTACTGGTACATTAAGCCACCCAACCAGGTTCTCCTCCTCCATCCTCACAGTTTCCTGCATTGCTTTTATTCGCCGGTTCCCCTCACTTCTCATCAGTTAAATATTACCTATTATTGCTGTGTTGTCTTCACAAATGGTCAGGGAGTAGCAAAATACTTGAGGAGCCCTGGATGCCCTTAAGAAATATCCAGTGTTTTTATCAGCTACATCCCCTCCCTTGCCATCCTCTCAGAAGTGGTGCTGTCAGTACTCAGCCACCATGGAGGTTCCTTGCTTTCAGAGAGGATGCTGCTTATTGCCTTGTTTCCCAGGGTTTGGGGTACAGTTAGATTTACAGCAGTGATGAAACCCAACCTCATCATTGCTGGGCATACAGTTATGGTATCCTCATGAGACAGGCATTCGTATGGAAAGGAGTTATATGAGATATACCATGCTGAATGGCAGAGCAGAAAGTCACCAGGAAGGTTTCTCATATCACTTTTGTATAATGGCTGTGTACACTTTTTGTGTAATGGCTGACCCAGCTCTTCTCAAGTTTCAGCCTGTCTAGAAGTTGATAGCTGTTCTTTACTTCTGAAAAGATGGGTTTTGCACGGGGGAGAGATTTGCGCAAGATGAGGGAATTCTTATGGACTGACTGACAGCCCTAGTCCCCTTTGCACCTCAGCCAGAGGGAGGAAGGAGACCTGGAACATCAACAGCCAGCCTGGTCATATTGGGAATGGGAAAACTTTCTTTGACTGAACCTGGAAATCTGATTTTTCAAGGGAACAAAGTTTCAGGGAGTCTATCCCTGGAGAAGGACAAGCAGCAGCTCTTTGCCTTGTTACCCACAATAGGTTTGGAATGTAAAGCTTAGCTGCTGTCAAGGCTAGCTTTGTCTTCTGTACTCATCTGTTACCTGTCTTATAACCATACAAGAAGAGAAAACAAACAAATACACAGGCATAAACAAAATGTTTCACCTTTGGGTTTCCAATTGCTGCAGATATCTCAGCTGAAATAATAGCAGAGCTTCCACCTCTACTTTGTCAGACCGATGCTCATGGCTGACTTTTGGCATAACTCTTGCAATACATTTTTGAATTTTGCTTTGTTGTTTGATTTGAAAGATCCACCAATGTTTGTTTTCACATGCCTTGCTAAGGGTAGCTCTCTCATAGGTGGTGATCATCGGGATTACATACAATTTGAAACCATGAAAATACCTCAGGTTGTTATCCAGATAAGTTTTTCTTTGGTAGAAGTGGTGGAAATCAAATGAATGCAATTTTTTTTTTTTTAAATTATGAATTATTGTTGTGGTATGGATGGGGGAGCTAAAAATATATTTTAATTTTTTTTCCTCTTTTCAAAAGTTAATTTGATATGAGCAAAATATTTCTTTAGTATTTCTTCCTCTGGAAGGAAATTATATATATATATTTGTAATCTATAGGTCAATGGCAACATGAGATGTATTTTGTCTTATTTTCTGTCTTTACCTTTCTCATTTAAAAAATAAAATATGAAAGCCAAATTACTTCCCTTGATAATTATCCAGTGGCTTGTGGAGATAATAAGTGTGTATATATATTAGAAAAGAATTTGGCAACTGTTAAAATTAAAAATCAGAATATGGTTTTGGTGTATGTGATATTTCCACAAGGAAAGATCCTCACACTGTGGTTTCATGGTAAGCCTTGCAGCATTTCCCAGTTGTGAGAAAACACATTACTGTAATATTCGTATACATTTGATAAAAATAAGAATTGTGTTACCATCACTTTAATTTTTTGGTTTGCTTTGCTGATCTGAGAAATGGAGGAAGTTTCAATAGTGCAGGAGCTTGGCTCTGTCCTGTGCTGAGGCCAAGCTGAGTATGGTCACTGAGCCTGTGACAGCACCCTGATCCCTTAATCCCATGAAGCAGGTGGAGCAGTAAAGGCTTGCTTTAACCACAGGTAGCCTTCAGAGGCCAGACGTGGATTATGATAAGGGATCTGCTTCTGGTCCCTCTGTCCCCAGTTGCCTTCCCCTTGTCAGCTCTTCCCTGGTACCCAGGAGGTGCCCGCAGCTATGGCTGGCTCTGGAGCAGCTTGTCAGGATGGGCAGATTTCCTGAGCAATTTTGTGCCATTTGGACTGCTCAGAGGAACTCAGAGCACATGAGAGAGTGTGGCTTGGAGTTTTCGCTGAAGGCTGGAGTATGATGATTATGATCAGAGTGAGCCTACTGTGTCTCTGGGAAGCTGCCTGTGCTGCGCGCTCAGTAGGAGACAGCTACTGTATGATAAAAATAGCCCCCAGCACTGGAGGTAGGACAGCAACTGGCTGGATGCAGTGCCTTTAGCGTTCAAGGTGTCCCAAAGCACTGCACATGTGATGCACTAGATATTGGTGATGTTTTGTATCTGTAGGTATCAGAACGCATCTATTGCTCTCTACAATGGCTCATGTGTGGCAAGGAATATCAGAAGCTGGTTCACAGTTCGTTGGCAGTTTGGGACCAGGATGCTGCAGGACTATTCCTTACCTTTTTCAGATATGATGGGATTACCAGAAGCAGGCAGACTGCAGCAGTTAAAGGTGACACATACGTATCGAATCTCTGGAGCACTTGGGATCTAGATTAGTACAGTACAACTGTGCCTGCGCTGGGCAGGGCCCAAATTCCAGTGTGCAGCTAGTAGTCCACTTGAATTACATGTAATTTTTATTTAAAAAAGCATCTGTTCAGTGGCTGTGTCTGATGTGTATATTACTATATATATGTATATTTATAAATATCAGTATGCATGTATATAGGTGCACACATATGTATGCGAACGCACTTGAAATGGTGCCATTTGAATTACGAAGTCCCTAGGGATGCTCAGCTACTGAGATTGCTGGACTGACAAAATGTCATTTTCCACTTTGATTTGTTATCAAAGGGAATATTTTTCAGTAGAACTGAGGAGCTTCTGAATTGTTCCATTGTACTGGTTTTAATATATCCTTTTGCAGTTAAATTGAGGGAAATAAAATATTTATAATGTTGATGAAATAAACTTAATTTTGTAATTTAATAGCATCAGCTACTCTTATTATTTCATGTTTCAATGCTAGAGGTATCTTTTATATGTTATTCAAGGCATGATGATGTTATACATTTTTCATTTATTATAGCATAGAATGGCAATGGACAGGGACACTTTGCACTAGACCAGGCTGCTCAGAGCTCCATCTAAGCTGACCTTGAACACTTCAAGGGATGGATCATCCACAACTTCTCTGGGCATCCCTCAGTACTGTGAGATGTGAGGCTGAGCTTTTGCTTATGTAAAACAGGGATTCAAGGCAAATTTTGCCTGTTACAAAACAGATGTCAGACTCCAGAGGCTCTTTCACCATTTCACGTGGTGGCTTGCTTATCTGTGTTTTACCACTTTGGGACATCTGGAGGTGTTTTTACTGACACCTGTCACTCTTGCTTCTCCCTAGCAGCAGTAGAATTGCTCAGTCTCAACTCATGGTGCTGTAATCTGGATTCAGTCTACATGAGATGTCCCCTGCTACATGAGGACTATTGTACAGTCAAAGGCAAAGGAAATAGAACAAAATTGATGTTTTGTTGCCACTAATCTTCCCAGGTGTATTTGCTAAGCCAGTACTGTTATGTAGGAATAGATGGGGCACATAGTTTTTCTGGTGATGTGGCTCTGGGAAGTTTGTTTCAGTTATATTTCATTGCATAATGAAGTATTACTGAAATATTACATCTTTGGCTCATGTTTGTCTTTGCTGTGACAGGCATGGTAGCAAAAGTTTCTAACACAAATTCAACTAGAAGGTGGCTATTTTCCTTTCAGCCATCCCAGATGCCTTCTGTGGGACATGCTTATGTCTTGATGCTTCCAGGATGACAAAAGCATGTTGATGTGATCTGTCTCTGGCGTATGAAATGGGCAAGATATATTGGTAGCCTCAAATTTTCTGTGAGATTTACAGTACTCGAGAAATGTATAGGCATACTGGAAATTTAAATGCCTTGAAAAAAACCCCAAGGAAATTCTGTCCTTGCACTCTATGTACTACAAGAAAAAAGCAGTTCCTTGTGCTGATCCATTTGAGGTGTGTCATTTTCCTTCTCCCACTTTTTGCATCTTTTGCACAAAACTAACATCTGTAGAGAAGTATTTTATATGACTTGTTTTTAAGCTTTCTAAAAGTAGCATTGTGACCTCCATTTTACCTATTCTTTTCCACTTGCAAGATATTGTTTCCTCTCTTTATTTTCCTCAGTGAATCTGAGCCAAAATGACACTGGATTATTTGCTTTCTAATTAGTCTGAAGCATCAAATGTGAGTATCTTGGGACATTTCAGCAGTCCTGGAAATAGCTTATATTCCCTTGCCTTTCTGGATGCACAGGACACAGTATTGGAGTGCTCACTGTGGTACTCATTTTCTCATTTTGCTTTCTTAACAACTGTTTTTCTTAGGAATTGATTGCTGCATTGTTAAGCCTTAAATTCCATGATCTGTCTGCCAAAATCTGTTCGTTGCAACAGCAACTCAGTAATGTGCTGCAAGTTACTCCAATGACCATAACAAGTGACCATGGCTGCTTTTACTCCAGGTTCTGCCATGGCACTGGGCTTCTCTGGAGTGCCTGCCTGAGATCCTCTGCAGGTATCAGAGCTCAGGGTGTGTTTCCAGCACCACTGCCTGTGGTGGTGCCCACAGAGAGTGGTGTTCTCTCATCCCCTGTACATGCGCACTGGAGCAACACCCCCTACCTTGGCCAAGGAATTTCCTGGTCCACATATGATGCCATTTGTGCAAAAGGGAAAAATTCCCTCTTTCAGGTCTTGATCACACCAGTAAATTCATTACATTTGACTTTAGTGATTAGGCAGGCTTAGAGCTAAATACCCTTACTGTATTCAGCCATCAGAGTGCATCTTGTCTCCTGCCTTATTTATAAGGTGCCACATTCCAGTCTCAGCTGCAGTTTCTTATTTCCCTGACTGATTTAAAAAATGAAAAACAAAAAATCCAAACAAAAAAAATCCCACAACCCAAAAGACAGAAAACCATCCTATGCAGTACACAAGTATCTAGTTACCCGCAGAGTGGGGGACACAGGCAGATAATTTTAAAATCCCCTCATTCTGATGTAGCACATCATGACTTCTTAAGTCTGAGCAGGGAGACGCCTTGCAACAAAAACCATTTGTTTCAGTATTAGCACATCTATATTTCAGTAAATAATTTGATGCTAAGCTCTGTTAAAGCAGTCTTAGATCTCCTATGTGTCAGAGATTTGGGGAATTTAAGAAGGCGATAATTCTCTTGACCGGCACATAAAGGTAGGTGATTGCCCAAAAAAGCAAAAACCAGCTTTCTTCAAAAATTTGTTTCTATTTTTCTGCCATCATCCACTAGAATCAGAACCCTGATTTGGGAATAGTTTTTCACAATTCATCAGTATTTCAACAGCCTCAACATTCATATGCAAAGTACATAGAAGCTGTAGCATTTTGAAATGCAAGAAATAAAGCACTATTTCTTTGAGCAATATCATACTACATGTGTAATTGCCTCATCTCTTGCCAGCATCCTTTTGCTGAAGTGCCACACCTGGCTCTTCAATTAGTCCTGTCTGGGGGGCTGCTTGATGTGTAACCCAGAACTCAGTGAAGTGTGCACTGTGGCAATCTAAAGTGCTGCTGCAATTACCCAACTCCTAATGCATGAACCACATTCAATTAATTTCCTTGTGTTGCACTTCATTTTAGTGAGAAAAATGGCCTTCTGATTCCAGCTACCTTAATAACCTTCAATTTCCACTCTTTTCCTCAACCTGTGGTGAAGAAAAGGTAGAAGGTAATCTCTGTTCCTACAGAATCCAAATCCTGTCTAGGAACTGTACAAATCAGTTAGGTTTGTAGGTATGGAGAAGAAGCTCAAGAAGCTCTTGAGTCTAATGATGTAGAATTGGCTAATTTGGCTTTAATAAGCAGTCCCACTTTTCTGGGGCTGATTTTCCTGTGTGACATTCACATAAAAAATGAAAGATGACAAAATTAGAAAAGCAAGGTTAAGCTGTGCCGTGGGAACAGGGAATTCTACAGAAAGGCTTCCACATGCATTGCTCTTTTCTAGACAGGGAGTTGCAATGCCATTTCTTGTATAACACTGTAATGAGTAATTATGTATCATAATTGGATATATCTAATTGTAATATTGAAGTGGGTGCTGACTGTGTCCAGTAATTACATCACCCAGATGAAGAGGTGAATACCCCTATAGAGATCACCAGACAGTCTGGAGGACACCCTTCTGTTTGCAAAGCTTGAGGCTTTGTGAAGTGAGACATGAGCCCTAAGGACACCCCTCCCTGCTCCTTAGCCATGCTGGAAGTTTTCCTTCCAAATGAATGGAGACAATGCCACATCAAAAAATTGTTTGCCATAGGTCACAAAATGAATAGCTGTTTTTCTTCTTCGCTCTCCTGCTCCAGCCCTTTTCTAGAACCAAATTTTTCCCCTTCATCAGAATGGGAAGTCTGTTGATGTTTCTGTTTTAATAGAAGATGGGTGTAGTTGTGGTTTTTGTCTGTGGTCTTTCTACTGTGGTAACACTCACCTTATTTGAATGGCATAGGGAAGAAGTACATTCCTGTCAAAGCTAAGGAAAAAAGTGATCTTGCTGGCAGCTAATGACAGGAAGGAGATAGAACCTAATGTTATTTAAATTTCTTTTTAAATATTCTTCAGTGCTCTTTGCTTTTCCTTCATTTCCCCTCCCTTTTAGAGTTTTTGTATGGAAGTTGTTAATCATTCATCACCTCTTCTTTCCTTAGCTCATCCTACCTTCATTTTTTTACTGGCCCTGCTCATGTGCTTACCCTTGGTACACTTCAACTTGACCAGTCACAGATGGTAGAATCTCCTCTGACCATGTACAGACATGGGTAGGGAATGCTGATATTGTCTGTACGAGGAATGAGTTGGATGTGCAGTACTAAAGGCTCCTCTGAGGGAAGCTGTAACGCCTGAGTTGTAATCTCAGGATTAAACAGATGAGAAATATGATGGACTTGGGTTTTTCTTACCTGAGGGTTCAATTTCAGCCTTTCCAAACTTAGTTTTAATATCAATAGGAAAATTATTATGTATATTTTTTGGGTCTACTTTCATGTTTCTTCCCTTTGTGATTTTCCTGTTAAATAATCTTCACCTGGGCAAATGTACAGTAATTTCACGGTTATAAGCCGCACCTCCCAGTAGCCAGGTAGACCACGGGATTTGTCCATATATAAGCCGCACCTGAATATAAGCTGCACTTTTTAATTTTTTTTTAAAGCAAGGATCCATGTGTAACAAAGTAACAAATTAGCAACAGAATCGCTGCCAGCTGGGTTTGGTGTCAGGTGCTCAAGTTGCAACAGTTTTCATGGACCAGAGAAGCCTTTAAAGGCAGCCCCAGGCACCCTCCCGGCCGGCTCTCACTTCCGGGTTGGCATTTCACTGGGATTTGTCCATAGATAAGCCGCACCTGAATATAAGCTGCACTACTGGGGTAGGCTGGATTCTTCAATGAAAAAGATGCAGCTTATAATCGTGAAATTACTGTAATTGTATTGCTCTGTGCTTATGCTTGCAAGAAGCCACTTCCCACTGGCAAATGAATGTGTGTGTTGGTGTCTCATGCAAAATGACTGGCTTTGCTACTGTATAGTTTTCTGCTCAGCGTGCACCTCACAGAAATCACAGGGAGATGGCAGGGGCTTATCAGGATGTTTTTGTTCCGTTTACATGTCACTGCAGAGTGATTCTCTTCCATGTGCCTTCTTTGAGCACACAACAGCATTGGGAAAAAAGAAGTGGCGGAGCCTTCAAAGCACTAAGCAGCTCCTGGGAGCTTTGTCTCTCCCTAGCTTGCTGTTGCACCTCACAGAGTTGGGAAAGGGGAAGCAGGGGATGCTTTATTTGCAGGAAGATCAATCTCTCACCTTACTGGCAAAAGTAACAACTCTTTGAAGGTACCTAATCCCAACACTCCACTAGTGCCAGGTAGAGTGTAAAATACATATGGACATTAGCAAGCCTGTAGGAGCTGACTTCCTTTCTTAAGGGCTCTTCCAAGCTCTTCTGATTCTCTTCCTGGTGTCTCAGGACAGGGATTTCTGCCTGTGTCTTCCCAGAGCAATCATCCTGAGAATGCCCTTTGTAATGGGTGCCATCTGGCTGTTCTCACACCATGTGCTCTGTGTCCTGTAACTCTGATGGAAAACAAAACAGTCAAGAGTTAAAATCCTTTTCAAAATGGACTTGGAAGCTTCCAGCCTTGGCCACTGGCCCACCAGGGTGCAGTGCACTGAGGAAGGAATATGGAATGGAATATGACTGCTCACATTTCTCTGTAGAAATCTCCTCAACGTGAAATGTGCTTTCACAGTGGGAACTGAAGGTTATTTTTCTGCTGCCCATCTTATTTTGTGTTGCAAACCCTGTGCCAGTCATTTTGGATGTAGACAGCTTTTTGGAAGCAGGAGGCTTTTGAAAGATTTTTGAAAGTCTAGCCAATGATAAAGCTGAGGACTTGTGCTCTGCAGCTCCTACACAAACCTTCTGGCAGTCCATGGAGGCTTCAGTATCCTCTCTGAGTCAGTGAAAAGAATATTTTGCTGCAGGCCTGCCTTTGTACTACTGCTATTGCTACGTTGCTTCTGCACAGCTTTTAGAACAGTTATGGTTTTGCTGGGAAAAACTACAGTGGTATGGGGGAAAACATGTTGTTCCTATGGACACAAACTCTCCTCAAGCTGCAGTTTTGTGCTAATGAAAATGCGAAGTGTGTAAAGCCTGACCTTGGTTTATGAGACTCTCACAGCTAGCTCGGTGAGGACTTATTTCCAGCAAGACCTGACCTGTTGTTTTGCTGATAAAAAGAAAGAAGATAATGCAAAAAATAATCACTTGGTTTAACGGTATGTTTCTGTCTTATGACAGTGAACAAGTCTGCTGTGTCAGAGAATAGGGAAAGTATTTGCTTTCAGAATTTATCAAAATTCTCTCTGGAGGTACTGGAGTTGAAGAGATAGGACCAAAAGTAGCAAATCAAATGTTTGAGCTGGTATTCCTGCCACTTCCATTGAGTCCTTCTGGGTAAATCATTTAGCCTTACTGTGCCTCAGTTTTCTTTTCTGTAAAATGGGGATAATATCACCTCCCCATACACAGACAGGTAAGGTGCTTTGTGTTACAAGCCCAAAATATACTGTATATTAACTATTTTTTTAATTGCTTGGGTTTTGATTTTTTTTGTTGTTGTTTGAGGTTTTGTTTGGTGTGGGTTATTTTTAGATTTAGTTTGCCTTGTAATGTAACTCGTCTATAGAATCCTACTTCTTCTGGAGCCATTTCTTGAGAGACAGTGAGAGGAGCCCTGTCCCATGCTTTTTAGTTTAACTGGTTAAAATTGAGATAGTAAAAAGGGATGGTGAATGACAATATTCTAAAGAGCTATTTTGCGCTTCTCATGCTTGATTTCCATGTTTGAGCTATCTTGTATTAAAAGTTGTAACTCAGGTAATATTTCAAGTCAATGAAAGCATTCAGGTGGTTTATCTCTCTTCAGAGAAGAGTATTTTGCTGAATTTTAGAGCAGCTTTATTCCATTGTCATTGAGCACAGAATGTTTCCTTTGGGAGTGCCTATCTCAGAAATAATTCTTTCTGTCACGTCTCTGCTATTATGCTGGTATGGCAGAATATTGCCTAAGAGTCCAGAAATCACCACTTTGGTTTGTTGATGCAAAAGGCTTTTTGGGGAATGGAGAGAAACATTTGAGAGAATGGATTCTCTGGCCTTTCATATTAACATCTCCTCTGGCCACCTGGCAAATGGGAGATGAAAATTGGTAAAGAACAAGGACAAGGGTTAGCAAGGATTTAGGGAACTGGAAGGTTCTCATGCAGAAAAGAAGAGGGCGAGGAAGGAGTTATCAAGGCAAAGAAGGAGTGGGATGGTGATGAACAGACTCTTGATGGAAAGGTTTCATCAGGCTATATGTATATATATATAGGGGTGCTCCCTGGAGCTGTTGGAGAAAGGGCAGTGGACAGATTCTGATCTCCTCTGCATCAGCTTCACTCCCAGTGAACCAAGATGTGACTAAGGTCAGAACCTGGACCACTCCAAAATGTGTTTGGCCCCTTGAACAGACCAGTAAATTCAAATAGCAAATGTGCATTTTTAACCAATATTTTGTGGGCATCCAGAGTTCCAGTATTTGTACACATCCTATTATCTGAACCCACATCTGTTGCAGGAGTTGTAATAACATCTCAAAGGGCTCTTTTATGCTATCTGACCCCATGCATAATGCGCTGGAACATCTTGAGGCTGACAGATGGCAAAAGGAACCTGAGGCATGCAGCAGTACCCATGGAAGGAGGATAAAACTTTAACAGAGAATCAAGGCACAGGTAATCATCAATGAGGGGAAACACAAGAAGGATGAGGGGCTTTTTTGTAACAAAGAAAGAATTTTCTTCCATGATTTTCTTGCATTTCCTATTTATACAAAGTATCTTGATCACTGTGTTGCAACTAAGATGATTTAAAACTGGGGGAAGGAAGAATTATGTATGCAGTGAAAGAGCTGGTTACTGTTCCTTTTGGACACTTTTTGTGTATTGTGACTTGTGTGGAAATGTACAGAATAAAAAGTGAAGAAGCACATGCCTTGGCTGGGCTGATTTTTTTTGGGTGTTATTTGCCAGCAGAGCTGGGCTTCTGGTAGAGTGGAAAGAAGTGTAGCTTGGAAGTTGTGAAGGGGGAGTGCAGGAAAGGGATCCAGGAGTTAAAATTCTGCATATATGTGTATGGTAGTGCACAGAAGGGAGTGTTAAGCCCCTGGATAAATCAACTTCAAGCTCACAGTAAAGAAAAGGTTAATTATACCTTTAATATTTCCAGGAATATCTGCTCAGTCCCTTAGTAATCTCAGATTGTCAGCACAGCATTCAGTATATGCAGGAGAGATCCAGCAGACGTTAGCAGGTCTGTATTGTAGGCGTGTAAGTCTCCTCAGGATCTTAACATTGCATCTCAGAAGAGTTCCTCCAGTGCATGCTCTGGTTCCCCTCCATATTATCTCAGGACTAACCATGAGCATATAATGAAACTCTGCTTATTTCTGCCCAGCTGTGTCTGAAGAATTTTTGAGAATTTCATGGCCATTGCTCACTTTCTTGTCTTCAGCAGCTCCCCTCCCTGCCTCACTCAAGAGTTTCTGTACCATTTCTGACACAAAAGTTTTGTAACCTCGATATTTCCTAGCAGCTCCCCTGTCTCCGCTGTCCCACCCTGAAACTGTATTTCTGAATCATTTTGTGGTGTTTCCTTGGTCGTGTCTCTCTGGGACAGTGCCTGGCCCCAAAACACCTCCCTCAACATGGTTCTGTCTCCCTCCTCTACTCCAAGGCCTTTGATGCTCACTGCTGTTGCCAGCAGCCAGCTGTGTGCTTGTCATCTTTTAAAGGATGTCTTAAGCTCCCTTTTCCTGCTGTCTCAGCCTAGGATTATTACTATTAATAATAAGAATAGTGCTAAAAAGACTGACTGTTCTGCCTGTGCAGGACTGGCTGGGGCTGGACGAGGATGGGGCCTAGTCATGAGTTAAACTGCACAGCAAGGAACAGCTACAAAGCACTGCTTTGACATCCACAAGCCCTGTGGTACAAAGCACTGACTCCTCCGGAGTCCTTCACAGCCACCAGCTGCACCAAATGGCTGCCAGCTGCTCTCTGGAAATGTCTTTGGTGAAGAGATGTTTTTTGATGTGCTCAGGGCTGCCCCCACAGCAACCTCTGGAGGTGTTCCGCCACCTGCAAGGCAGAGCTGCCCAGTGGTGCATCTGAAAACGAGAAAACAGCTTTGCATCCTACTGGGTTTGCACCCCAAATTCTTGAATGTGTGTGGCCTTACATGTGCGTGTAGTTCTGAAGAGAACTACACCGCTCTTTTCTCATCCATTGTAATTTGCCCTTGTTACTCAGCCTTTCAGTTCTGTTAACTGTTTCTAACACAGGGCTGTTTCTTGCCAACTTTCCCTACAAAATTCTTTAATAAAGCTGGTGAAATTCATAGCTATATATGCACACACACACATACATATATATATATTAGAATATCTATCTCATAGGCTAATATACTTCAGTGAGGAATTCCCTTTTTCATGCAACCTTTCTTTAAATATGAAATGTAATAATGTTTCTCTAAAATGCAAAGGCTTTCCTAGTAGGAATGTAACTAAAATGAAAACAACAAAACCCCATTCTTGGGAGGAAAAAACCCAGTCCTGACAAGCATAATTTGCTCTGAAACCCTTCCCCTCTGCCCCCCAAACCCCTGCAGCTTCACTGCAGCCAAGTGATTTCAGTATTTCCCTGCAGTTAAATGTGGTTCTCCCTAACAAAGCACCTTTTAAACTAGGTAGTGATGCTTGTAAGACATGTTGCCAAGGTTGTTAAGTCTAAAAATAGGTAAATATTGGAAGCAGTCCCATAATTTCAAAGCATTCGATCACATTCAAGGCTTGACATTGCTACATGAGAATTGTATTTGCAGCTGTATTAGTTCACAGCAGCACAAGAAAACCTTCAGAGATGCACCATCTCTGCTCCTGCCTCATCTATCCACAATCTTAGTTGGCACCAGGGATGTGTGAGCGTGTCTTTGTCAGGAACTGTTGTTACGTGAGTGTGGAGTTAAAGATTAGTACGGCACACAGGTCTGGGATATTAAAGGTGAGGCTGTTATTTCCAAGACCCAGAAAAATGAAGGGTTTGTTTCCCATGGATAAGAAACAGGGGATGGCTGCTGGGTGTTAATTCAGATGGACAGCCTGTAGATGATAGGAAGCCAGTAGAATGAAGCACTGTCTGGTTAATGCCTATAAACAGTTTGCTATCGGGGAACTAACAAAAATCAGTAGGACTGACTGTCAGAAGAACATTTGCCTCCAAAGCATGTAATGCCTTGACAGGAAGCCACAGAAGTTTCAGCTTTTGAATGAAGCCTTCTACTAAAATTAGAGGGAAGAGGAGGCATTTCACCAAAGGATGGGTGTAGACCTGCTCAGGAGGAAGTTCTGTTACTCTCCACAAAACATGGAGGGCACAGAGTAGTCAGAATCTATTTTAGTTGTTGTTGGTTGGCTTTTTTAAGGGTGATAGGGAACGAAGAAGTAACTTAAAAAGGAAAGAATAAGATTAAAAATGCAGTTCTAAGTATTTTGGATCCTGGAGCTCATCCAACCTGAGTGACCTTGAGTAGGTGATTCACACTACCGTTTGGTGTCCAGATTTTTGGGGTTTGGCTCCTGATATAATCAGCCATCAGGGTGATGACTGTGTATTCTTAAAACAGGGTATGATTACCTATGTCTTTTTGATAATGCATGTATGTACCTCATAGATTTATTTTCTGACAGAGCTGATGATACTCTGATAAGCGCTGGTCTTTCTCAGTCCATACTTAGCTCCAGGAATATTTGGGTCTCACTATCAGCCCTGAGGTACGTCCTAATGGGATGCAAGACTCTATATAAATATAAGGGGTTATTATTCTGTCCATTCCCTCTTTTTCCTTTTCCCTTCCTTCTGCCTTTTATGGAATATATAATGAAAGGGCAGATTTGAACAGTGGTGTCCAGTTCAATGAAATGATTCTATAGTAGAGGGGTCACTGGATAACCAGCAGTTTCTCCATGAAACACTGCTGTTAGAAGTTCTTGTTAATCTTTGTAGTCACCTAAAGTTTCTTTTGTAGCTTGAGGTTTTCCCTAATACAAAACCAAGTGAGCAGTGTGTCTGACTCAATAAGTCACCCTGAAATTCTTATACTGGGTTTGCAGTCAAGCTGATTTTTTACTTGCAATGCTCCTCTCTAAGAAGTGACCTCCTAATGGGAGAGCTAGGTCAGTATTGCAGTGCTCTGGGCATAATCTATGGCTTTTCTTCACCCTTTAATAATGAAAGAGGTCCAGTCTGTTGCCAGAAATTAAGCACCTTTGTGCTTATGTGAGGGAAAGAGAATAAGGGATAATTAGGATTATGAGGCACTGTTTGACTTAGAATGCCAATATGTTCTGACCTTTTTTTTCAGGTTTCTGTAATTTCCTGTATTCTAATTTTGAATATCCAGTAATACAGGATCTGATTATCTTCTTGGTTTTTTAGTTATTATTAGTAATAAATACAGAGATTATTCTTTCCAGAATATAGTTTTGCAGCTCCTTCTAAATAGCTGCCTTTTTCAATGTCTCAACTCAGTCATCTAATAAAAAAACATCTGTAAAAATGGCCATATGTATGTGTAAGGCAAAGGGTCTGGAGCAAGAGTGTTAAGAGGAGCAGCTGTAGGAGTTGAGGTTGTTCAGCCTGGAGAAAAGGAGGCTCATGGGACACCTCATTGTTCTCTACAATTGCCTGAAAGCAAGAGATATGGTACCATAGGGAATGGCCTTAAGTTGTGTCAGGTGAGGTTTAACTTGGATATTAAGAAAAATCTCTTCATCAAAAGAGCTGGAAAGCACTGGAGCAGGCTGTCCTGGGATGTGGTTGAGTTGGTGCCACTGGAGGCATTTAAAAACTGTGTGTGGTGTTTAGTGATGTGGTTTAATGGTGAACTTGACAGTATTTGGTTAATCGTTGGACTTGATCCTAAAGTCTTTTCTGAACTAAATGATTCTGTGGTTCTATTAAGGTCTTGGATCCAGGGACTTGGGAACAGTGGATAATTCAGGAACTTCATTGTCATTGGCCAAAGTTAGTTTCTCTGCTTTAGATTCTTTCTTACTACCTGTGTCTTGAGGAAACAAAACTTTCTGGTGTGAGAAATAAACCTTCTGTTTCCAGACTGTGATGCCCAGCTCTAGTTGTCTCAGATTGAACTTTGGTCCTACCCAGGCATATTGAACCTTCCTGTTACTGCTGCCCTTTTTTCCTAACCAATATAAGATTTTTTTTGCAGCTCTTTGTTATGCTTCCTCACTAGACTACAGATTTTTGTACATTATATAACCTATACATATATATAAAATGCATAATATAAGCGTTAATTAATTTATATTGATGGAGACATCTGACCCAGTCTTGCACTCAAACCAGGGTCAACTTCGAGGTTAGGATAGGATTATCAGGGTTGGATCCTTGAGTTTAGGACTATTATTTAGGTCTTACCAAGGCCTTCCTTGGATTTTTATAAAAGCAGAAGGAAAGAAAAAAGTACTTGCTCTAAGGAACAGAGAATATGAATTGACAAGTGGAAACACAAAATGTGTATGATTTTCAGAATCAGGAGCTGAACCCACAACAGATAGCTAAAGAGAGGCTCCTTTAGTCAAAATCACCCAGGAAATCACTGCTGGGTATAAAAAAATAGACCTGCAAGTCCTCTGACTCCCACTTTGTTAACCTCTGGCAAATTCTATTGCACTGTGCCTCCTATTGAATTTTCTAGTTTCTGCAGTCTCTTATGCTGAAGGTACTTTCATGAACTTATGCACTTTTCTTTCAGTTGTTGTGTTTGCTTTGTTTGTTTTTGTGCTTTTATTCTCCCTGAAGCAAAAAGTTGCATCCCTATTGTGCAGAAAATAGGAAACAGATTTGTTCTTCTCAAATGTTTTGGGTCTTTAAATGGAAACTGGGAGAAGGAGGGGACAGCCTGCAGCCCTGTCACATTATTTCCAAAGTCTGATTCTGATCGGCTAAAAAAGTAGATATGGTAATGTTTACTCTTTTGTTTAATTTTTCTTCTGTCTGTCTTAATGTGAGTGTAGCAGTAAAAAGAACTCCAGGGCCTGGTCTAAGACTTGTGTTCTCTGTTAGTAGAAAAAGAGAGAGCTGCTCACTCCACAGGCTCAAATAGCACTGTACTGGCCAACAACAACAACAACAAAATGTTTTTATCTCTGTGTGTGCTGAATGTAACAGTTTAAAAATGAGCTGCATCAGGGCACAGCTGTGTTCACACTTACCCTAACACGGCCATGGAGGAGCAGTGTGTTTGACAGGAAGAAGCACACAGAATTTCCAGATAAGCAGGTAGGTGACTCCTCATCTTACTGCTACAAGGGTGTGAGGTGGAGGTTCCCACTGAGGTGTCAGGATGTAGATACATGTCAGCCAAGTGACTCAGGCCTCGATGACCATCGTCTTTCAGTCCTCTTGTCATTGTTTTCTTCAGTAACCATGAAGAAAGGGAGTCAGATGAGATCTGGTGCAGCCACAAGACAAAGAGCAACCAGTGCCAGTATGGTTTGTCGTGGATGGGAGAGAGCAAAATGCATGGGCTGAAGCTCCAGCAGCAGAGGGGCCAGTTCCTGCCTCTGCGCTACAGTTTTTAAATAAAAAATGAAGAAAACTAATTATCCTTAAGGTAGAACTACTGTTCCAAGCTTCTTTTTTTCATTTGCTTCGATCTTTCAAACTTACCTTTTTGAAACAATTATGCCTGCTCTTAGGTGTTGCTCTGAAATATTAATTAAAGAAAAAAAAAGCAACACAAAAAACTACACCAAATAAAACCCAAACCCCACCAAAATTGACTAATGTAATCTCATTCATATGTTAATTACACAAAGGCTTTTAAGAGTTCATAGCGAAAAATTTGGCACAAGAATGAGGTTCAAACCCAGCAGTTCAGTCTTGCTCCATGTCTCAAGTATTGGTGAGATGTATGAAACAACACCTGTTCAAGCTGGAGGTCATTTGATTAATGACTTTTACAGCTATGAATGCCAGAATTTTAACAGTGTTGGTCAAGTAATTCTGCACGAGGGTAACAGGAAATCACTTTCCGTTTTCTTTAATTTATCTTCATTTTTTAGACAGCCTAAGCTAAAATATGGACTGTATTTTGAAGAGGTTCCAAATCCAACACTCTTCCTCTTCTCAACCATCCTGCATATAAAAGCACCTGAATGTTAAAACAATATTGTTGGCTTCTCTCAAATGCTGTTCTATAATCTTAGTGGGTGAGATTTGAATTTTGAATGGTTGTAATCAGAGGGAAGTTTGAATCAGTAATGGTTTTGAGACATTTCGGATGATACCTTGATGTCCCAGGAATTACAATCCTAAAGTTTTATAAACATATTGTTATTCCAGCCTGAGAAAGTGTAAATTCCAATTAGTTTACCTGATCTGCTTTGTTTTGGGTTTGTTGGGTTTTTTTTTCTTACTTTAATAACAGTAAGCTGAGCAAAATTTGCCTTGAATCCCCTTCCTGGAACAATTCTTGTAGCAAAGTATGGGTAGTATTTCAGACTCACAGCTGTCTTATCATGTTATTGGGGAAAATCACAGGTGGGAATAAGCTCCACAGTGAGGAGAGCCTAGATGTGTCTGCAGCAGGATCTGGGCATTCCTTACAGGATGACTCTGTTTCCTAGCTAGTCTGGGGCAGCAGGGGAATTCAGCTGTGCAGGTTCATCTAGGATTTAATAAAAAGGCTGTTAATAAACCAAGATTCTATGGAGGATGAGTTTTTCATTTCTGGATCAGGTTTGCAGGAATTCACCCATCTTCACTTTTCAATTTCATGAATAAACAAACCCACAAAAACACACTTGCTAAACAAGTTCACGGATTCCTAGCACTTCTTTCATCATCAGAACAGCCAGGGAAAAAACACTACATAAAGAGCATTGAATTACATTTGCGACCTGGTCCTATGCTTCAAAATTAGGTGTTTTTCATTTTTTTTGACCAACACTGTAGGAATAATTTTAAACATAAAGTGAGTATCATTTTACAACATTCCGAAACCATATTTCACCTGGAAAATAAATGGTACCCATATATGCTAGAGTAAAGACAGGCAACACAGATAGGAAAGTGCTCTTCATTTCCTATCCCAGACAGCTGAAACAAAACAGATGTCACACACACAGAAAAAAAAAAAGGAAAGACTTAAAACATGTCACCAAAGAAAGAACGCAGGCAAAAGTGATACAGGGTCACAGACTCATATGAACTCCTTGTTAAGAACTCATATTTTCTACCTCCTGAAAAGATATGATGAAGGAAATGTAGATAGGCAAATTGTACCAGAAACATGGGATTTTTTTTTTAAATTGGGAACATTCCATTAAATATTATATTGCCTCTAGGCAGTTAACTGTGGTTCCTAAGACAAATCTGATGGTGTTGCTGCTTTCAATTCCTTGCAATTTCTAGATGTGCATAATTTATGCTGTCCTAATAAGATCTTATATTAGCATCATTTAGACAGAGAAAGATGCAGGTTATTTAAAGTGAGAGGGATGAATGCTGAAGAGAGAGACAGAACTCAACAGTTTGGGAAGATCTATTTTGCAATATCTTAACATTTAGGCAGAATAATTAGAAAAATAATAGCCTGGGGAGGTAAAAACAATTCTGAAGAATCTCACGTAGTGTTGAAAAGCAAATTGAAAAAGCAAAACCATTGCTACTGAAGTACAAGTACATATATCCTCTTAGGTTCTGAATATTATTTAATCAATAATATAATGTAGTAATGAATTAGCATTAATACTAAAATTAGGACAAAAGGAACCTTAGATAAGATTGCATTCCACTGTTGCAACCATTTCATAAATACAACTGAAAAAAGTGGTATTTTCAAAAGGCCTAAAGTATCTGAGGGATCTTAGAAAACAGGATGAGACCCTGTTCCTATCCATTCCTTGGTAGAAATAAGAAGACCAATGACTAAAAGACCTGTGAACTGTACAGGGTTACCCTGATTCTTCTCTCTCTTCGAAGCAGAACCAAATATCTTTGTTTAGACCTCACTCCTTTTAAAACCTCTATATTTTTATTTAGAAATCAATGGTAAAGGCAAAATTATTACAAGCAATAGGTGTAGTAGTTTTGTCAAAATGAGCCTAAAATTGGGATTTTTTAAAGTGGTGTCAGAAATTATTCTGCTGTGGGAAGATACCTTCCCATGTGTTCTACTCCCTGGATTTAACCAGAGGAAATATCCAAAAGAACAACATATGTGGCTATTTTGTCGAGTGTTTCTCACTATACTGAGGATTCCAAGAATTAAAAATGTGAAAAAACTCCCACCAACTCTTGTGACAAAGGCTCCAAATGTTAAACATTTATATGTATTACATATCATAATATAGAAGTTTATGATACTCACTTTGACACATATTCTGAGAAGTTTTATGAAGTCTGGATTTTTTAACAATGTTTTAACATTTATATTCTGAGATTTTCCTGTAAAGCATAAGTGAAAGAATCAGGGCTTTTTCCCCTATGTTTGCACTTTTTACTGTTGAAAACTGCATGTCTAATGCAATCACATAATGCTGGAAACAGGTCTTTGGGGAAAAAACTCACATCATTTAGCAAGAAGCGCCCACAGTATTCCCCATAATTTGACATCAGAATGAAATTTTTAATGTGGACGTTAAAAGGTTTTAATGTGCACGCTTCTTTTAATAATAGCCAGTTCAGGTCTGTGCCTGTGAATGATGATGCCACGTTTTGTTAAACTCCTGAGCATGAAAACCTAGATCAAGCTGATGTTGAAGCCAACAGCTTCCCACAGGAGTTTCTGTCAAAGATGTATTGTGCTTTATGACGGCCATGCAACTGGCTCAAGCCTCAAGCAAGAAATTGCCAGTAACTCAAGAACAGATGTACCTAATTTTGTTCTTATAGGCAAAAAAATCCTGGCCATTACATTAACTAATGAGGTATTGCACATGTGCAGGTCATAGCTGTTCTTCCTCCAGTTCTTGTGTTTTTAACAAAAGACTTTTATGTAGGTTTCTCATTAACTCTGCATGTGATATCACCAAAATTTCCCGTTTGCTACAGTTGTTTCTAAAGAAATGGTAGCTGGGAATGAGTACCACATAACCTTAATACAATTTCACTTTTTTATTTTATTCTCTTGTGAAAATATGTATCTATTTAGCTAGCTCCTAAAGTGCTTTGCAACCCTATCATCCTCTGAAGCAACCATTTCAGGGCCTGAATTTTATTATGTCCAATTTAATGGATGAATTGCTGTCACTTCCACAGCTGTCAGTCTCAGTGCACACTTGCCTTTACTACAGTGACTGCTACTAACTAAATGAAGAAAAACCTCTCTGTTAGTATGTGCAAGCTTGCACTGTAACCACTGAAAGCTGATGAGCTCAACTGTGAACTAAGCCAGCAGAGTCTTGGGAAAAACAGCTATAAAGAACTCTCAGTAATAGTATTTCTGAAGACGCTTGATAATTATTTGTCAATATTATTTTCTCAGTATTCCTTCTGTTGCAGTGATTTCACTCAGGTTGGTAATCAAGGATTCAGCTGCCTGTTCTGCAGTGGCTCTGAAAGAGAACTCATAATTTCATTGTGCGTAACAAAAACTTGTTAAAACTACTTATATTTGTCTTTAAATGTGAAGTTTACCATCATTATAATCACATAGGTGAACTCTACAAATTGACAAACAAATCAGAAGGCATGAGAGCATTTTGGTAAGTGTAATTTCTTCTTTGTTCATGCATTCAGCTGGGTTGTGCTGGTTACATCACATTGTGGGTGCACAGGGTTGCACCCCAAAATACTACCAATTCATCCTAAAGGGGATAGAGTAAGAAATATTTTAAAATTATATAGTCACAATTGTATTGAAAGTTAGTGATTATGTATTTCAAAACATCATTACTATAGTTTTAACTGGGAAATGTTGTGTCTCATTGGGAAAAGATCAGAATACTTTTAATTTTCTAATCACTTGTCTACCACAGAGTTAGAGCCTCTAATGTATTATTGCTAGCTTGGCAAAGAGTAAAATTGACCATTTCAGTCCAGTGCCTAGGCTAAAGATATTTAGTCCTGAGTGTGTTACCAGCTGGTTGCCTTAATGAAGCATCAAGGACTGATTTGGTGGGATTATAAATGCTATCTTCTTTACTTCTAAACAGTCCTTTCGTAGAATAGTTAAGCACATGGGTATAGTGCCTTGTGAAAAAATAGGTATTAACAAATCATGTTCTTCCTGTGAGAAATTGAAAAGGAAATTTGCATTCTAATTGTACAGTAATTTTCTGACATAAGTTCAAATTAAATTAAAAATGTTGATTTTATTGGTTCTTTTTCAAAGAAAAACCATATTGTTTCTGCATTTTGCTTTGATTTTACGATGCATAATGACAAACCCCCAGAAAGCAGAACAGAATTGGTAGCTGTTACTCAGCCTTTATAATAAAACGCCATTTTCTGTTGGTTTAAACTTCTCCCTAAACTGAAAGACTAGAATAAAATGAACGTTCTTTTTACAAAAAAACAAACAAAAAAGTGATCATGTACTCAAAGCAATTTTGTTTTCTTCATCATATCTAGGTATTTTATTTTTAATGCAGCAGGCTTCAAATCCTGGCTATGCAGGACTTCCATTCCCAGGATTGCCAGCATGAACAAAAGAAGAAAGTAGTGAGAGAAGCCAGCATATGAAGAGCAGCCTTTTAAATGCTAGGGATCTGGAAAAGCCTGCTGTGTTGCATTATATTTGTGGATTTCAAACTGCAACATGCAGATGTATGCACATGAATAATTTTGAGAAGAGCTTTAATCTCTTTGTAGAAAATAGAGTCAGCCAAATGTGTAAAGTTACGACATGTATTCATGGTTTGGTGACTGGAACTTAAGATCAAGTTCTGGGCCACTGACTTTATTTTTACATATCTAAAGTTTTTAGCATATGTGCATGAAAAAAAAACTCTTCTGGGTTCATGCTTTCACCGTCTTCCACATGCATCTGGGAAATCTGATTTTTTACACGTTGGATTACTTTAATACTAGAGAGTGAGGACAAATTATTATTTCTAAACTCAATGAATTTTTCTACTTCAGTTATAAGATTGATAGTCTCTGTGATGACGGTGTGCAGGCTTGAAATGAAAGATAGAGTGAGAGGGTACACAGCTCAGAAGCAGTTGATTTCAATCTTCAATGCATCCACTAAATAATTCAGTATCACTAATGGAAATCTGATCTGAACGTGGGAGTTGGGATGCAGGGCACTTGGTTGCCAGGGTTTGGCAGCTCAATAGCTGAGGAACAACAATGGAGAAAAAGGTGAAAAAACCTTTAAATAGTTGTGGAGTTCTCCTCTCTACTTTCCTGGAATCATGTTACGTTTTCCCGGAGCTGCTGTTGTTGATGGCTGGGGGGGCTGGGAAAGAAATTGATATTTACAGTGGAGCTGAAACGAACAAGGTAAGCTCAGCTCCAGCTGACCTTCTAACCTACTCAGCAGTGGGACCAAAACCAGGGAAGCTCTTCTTGAGAGAAAATTGCATAAAACCTTGTCCTCTGACTTGCTCTGTGAACTTTAGTCAGAATTTCAAAACCATATTTTGAAAAAAAAAAGCAAACTGCTGCTAGAAACTTCAGCTATCTCCTTCAGGTGGGTTGTGAAATGATTACCTAAGAGTAACAAAAACCCCAGCTTCAAAGAGAAAATTATGTGTGTGTTTGTTGGTTTTTTTTTCCAAAGGGAAAAAACCCACCAAATTAAAGGAAATTTATTATGGGGTGCTTTCTGTATTCTGGCAAAAACTGAATCCAAAGTTAGGAGCTTTTTTCCCCAAAACTGTCATAAATTTTTACTGATTGGATTTGGATTCTAATCAGGATCTAATATTTTTGGATTTTTATGAGACCATTTACAGGTGACATCAATCAAAGGTCATTTTTACTGCTTGTTTTGGCTCTAACCTTCACTTTTACTTTTTAAGAGATATTTCAGACCTGTTTCACTCTTTAGGTTGCTCATTTTTGCTTCAGGCAGCAAAGAGGATACATGAAAACAGAAACAGGACTTCTACATCTGCCAGTCCATTCCTCACCACTGCTTTTTTGATCAGAGTGGAACCAGCAGCTGAAAACAAATGTTAAGGATTTTAAAGATAAGTGTCCCTCACAATCCATGAGCAAAGAGACTTTTCTCTGTTATCTTTGTGTTCAGAGTAGAAAAGTAATAGTTGGAAAGTATTTTTTTCAGTAGGGATTTTCCTATATGTCACAAGAAATGTTGACTATTCTACAGTTCCAGATATCATGTAGCAATTATATCATTACCTGAGAAAAAAACCTCAGGAGAGTCAAAACAGCAAAGAAGATCTGCAGATAAACTTCCCCAGCCTTAGTATCCTTTTATTAAGGAAAACATCCCTATGAAAGTAAATGGTTATTTCTCATCTTCCATCCATCCCTTTTCTCCATGCTGTATTGCTGTTTCTCACTGGGAACCAGTGCCACAGGCACCTTTGAGACTGTGATTAACATATAGTTGGTGACCTTTCCTTGGCAAAAGAAGTTACCTTTGTCCTCTCGAGGCTGCTGTGTTCACTATCTCATTGTCTTCTCTGTCCTAACAGGTTCTATCGCAATAGCAAAAGTTCAGTCAAGAAATGAAAATATTATGCTCCATTAATATCAAATATATCCAACACAGTGAGCAATTTGGAGCAAAGAATGTTTTTCCTGTATTTGTACAGTGCTTATTGCAATGGAAACTTCAGTCAAGCCTCAAGATGCCGTTGAAACAATTAATATGAACATTGAAACACATTTACTCTTTTGGCAATCAAAAACTGAGAGACTCCCTTTTTCAGTCATAGGCGCTTCAACAATGATCTGTCCCCTGAGAAGCTCTGCTAACCTTGTTAGCAGTTTTATTTTGGAGATTCTGAGTCAAATAACCCACAAAACTAGTTTCTGTGTATGTAAACCCAGATTCAGGAAAATAATATCTGAGCCATGAAAAACTAGGTATGGAAAAAATCTGAGAGCAAATTTGGTCAAAGATTAACCCTTGACATTGCTTCCAAATTTAGAGGCCAAATGAGGTTTCTTCTATCATGTGCATCTTTGTGAAGAGCAGTTGCTTTCTGCAAAGTTTCCACTGTTCTATGAAAATGCTAAGCTCGCAGTGTTTTGACTATGACTCAGATTTCTGTCAGAAAAGTAGGAAATCTCTTTTGATTTTGATCAAGTTGAACGTAGAGCTATTGTTCTCTTTCCTACTTTGTTACTCAGAAAGGGTTGATCATCTGAAATGTGCTATAGTGGTTGAATGGAGAATTTCTTGGGTCTGCAAAGTATCAACCACTACCAGGCGTTTTTTGATGGAAAGCTTCTTCCTCTCGATGTTTGTTGTGCTTAGCACCATACGGCCAGAATTTCACTCAGAAGCCCTTAGGAAGGTACAAGCTCACTGTCAAGCATTCATTCAGCCTTGCATGCTCTGAAATGCTCCTGATGCTCCTTTTCACTCATCCAGCTGCTAGAAAGGATATTCTTTCCATCTCAGGCAATCACTTTACACTGCAAATCAAAATTGTTGTTTTAAATTACATCACTGTCATTAAAACTGATGGTGGCGCAAATCCTGAACAGCCGTGCCAGGACTGAACACATAAGTATGTGATGAAAAGAAGATGCCAAGTTGTGGATGGAAAGGGTTAGTTTACTGAGAAGGACTCCAGGTGAGTGCAATTGCCCGTGCTGGGACTGGCTGTACAGTGCATTTCATTGTCACAGATGGTAGGTGTTAGATGATGCAATGTGTACCATGCCAGACAAATTACTTTTTTAGCTCATTCTCCTGGAAACAGGAGGCGAATCTGAACTGGATTTCTGTGCAAACCTGGAACAGGAGCTGCAAGCTGCAAACCCACCGGAGACCTAAGCAGTGAAAGGGCCCAGTCTTTCAAGAGAAGGCAGATACTTGCTCTGGGGAGAGGGAATTACACAGGAATTGCCTGGATTTTGGAACAAGTCCACTTAGTTTTAAATTAAGCTGTGGATTGGGGAACATTCTTATTCAGTGGATATAATGAACCTAAAAGTTGGAAAAGCCTGCTCCTAAATGAAAGCCCTGATACAAATCCAGCAACCACTATGACCAAAACTGTAGAAATGGCATGGCAAAAGTTGTTCTCATAGCACTTCAAGTTGGAATCAAAAGCTGAGGCGGGCGGGCTGGGGAAGAAGAAGGGGTCGGCTGTGGGTTTTTTAATTCTTATTTATTTATTTTCTTTTTTTTTTTTTTCCCAGTCCCTAGCAGTATTTCCAGTCTATCACTCCCGTGGTCAAAATGGCAAGCTGGAAGTCAGCGAGGCCGAAGGTAGAGCTCTCTAAGCTCTGACAGCCAAGGGTTGAAGCTGCGGTGGACGTTTGTACCTGCAAAGGCAGCTGAAGCCCCGCACCGCCCGGGCTGTAGGGCGCGGTGCCTCTCTCTCTGCCTGGGGGATGAAGAGGAGGGCAAGCTGCCTGGGCTAACAAGCCCGGTAGAGACTGCCGGGCGAACCGCGCTGCAGTATCTCCCCACCGGGCTCTCCCGGGGGCGCAGCGACAGAGCCTCGGGGAGCGGAGCGGAGCGGAGCGGAGGAGAGCGGAGGAGAGGAGAGCAGAGGCCCCATCCCCGCGCCCCGCCCAGCCCAGCCCAGCCCCGGGGCGAGGCTGTCCCGCTGCTGACCCGCCCGGCGGGCGCGCCCCCTTCGCATCACACGAGGGGGCAGCGCGGCCGCTCGCTCTGCCCCGGCGCCCGCCCGCCTGCCTTCCCTCCCTCCTCTCTCCTCCTCGCCGCAGCCAGGGCTCTGCCGAGTTAAAGCGTGGATCAGGTTCCCTGCCTCCAGTATAAAAATCTCGACGAGAAGGCTCCGGCGGGAGAGAGAGTTGGGCGTGAGGCGGCGGCCGGCGCTTCGGTGGGGACGCGCGGCGGCAGGACCAGCCGCTGCTCATCGGGCACCGTCGCGGCTCGCCCCTTTCAGCTGCGGGAGAAGAGCTTTCTGCTGCCCCAAGTAAGTTCGAGGCAGCGGCGGGGTCTGCCCCCAGCGGGGTGGTACCCCAGCGGGTTCTTCTGGGGTCTGCCCGAGGGATGGTGTCTTCAGCGCTTGTTCTCCCGGGGCAGAGTGGGAAGCGCTTCCCCTTGTCCCGGCCGTGGCTCCGGACACTTGCCCCAGCAGGACCGCGCAGAGGGTGGCCGGTCAGAGGGGCCCTGGGGCTGGGTGGGACGGGTGCACCTGAGGGGGACACTTGGGTCCCCGGAGACACCTGGCCGAGGTGTAGGCGGGGATGGGTGAGGTCTGGGAGTGCCCAGGAGCAGAAACGTTCCCGCACTTCGCCGGGAGCGCTGCCGCGGCGCGCCGGTGCCTCGGAGCGCTTAAATGCCAGGGCAGGGTGACGGGGACAGGACAGGGGTGGCAGTGGCTGCCACGTGACCTGGAGGGGAAGGAGGCAGGAGTGTTCGGGCAGGTCAGTTTCCAGAGGACAAAAGGGCAGCGGAGCGGCAAACCCCCTGCGGGTCCCAGGTACCCTGAGCCAGGAATGTCCCGGCTGAGACTCGGGAGTTTAAATTGTACCTTCAAACCGAGAGCTTCGGCTGATACTTTTCTTGGGACTTAGCCTTCTTATCGCTAGTTTACTTCTGGTAAAACAGATAGTTCTATCTAGAACTGCTGTTGCTAGTTTGTATCTTTTCCTTCATCGGGAGGGATTGGCCGGGGAAAATCTGAGTTAACAATGGTGAAAACAGGTTCCTCTTTGTTGAATTTATGTTATTCTGCAAATGTTTCACGGTCTCCAACCTCGGTGGTTCTAACTCCTTACCTTCCTTTCTTCTCTCCTGTTTAAAAGTACAACTTTTCATAGGGGAGAGGTAGTCTTCATTCTGGGGGAGCTTACAAGCTCCTTTTATATCTTCCATTTGGCTGTTGCACCTCTCTTCCATGCTGCCAGTGGCTTTGCCTTGGTGATGAATGTCTACTGCCCTTTTATATAAGTGGTACCCTCGGGAGCTGGCTTCTAGGGATATACACCTGTGAGACTGGTTGGTTCTTGGGAGCACTGGGGAAATGTTTGTGACAGGCGCTAGATCTTCCTCTGTGAGATAACCCTGCAGGTATGGATAGTGATACTTTAACTAGATCCTGTTTGCTTGCAATGACTTGTGTTATGGTAGAGGAACATTTTTCTTGTGGCTCATCAGCTCTTGGGTTGCTGCTCTTTCCTTGTTTTCCCTTCAGGCACTGATTTTTTTGAGATTTAGAAAAGCTCAGCTTTTTGAACAAGAAATAAAAATGCGTGTGTAACTGACTGTGTTAGGGAGAAGGAGGGAAGGGATGGAGAGAGAAGGAAAGTAAAAGTTGCTACAAATAAATACTCGGAGTTTTAGGTGTTTGGAGCAGTGTTCTTGAGCTGATTACAAAACAAATTTAATGTTTCTGTGTTTGGTTGTTTAATTTATTTTGGTTTACTCCCTGCAAAGGAATAACAAGTAAAAAATAAAAAAAGAAGTCTGAACTTTTGATTATGAGAAATAGTTTGAAGGGAGAAAGGAACCAATGTATTTGTGACAAAATTTGTTAATTTGCAATAGGAAAGAAAACTTAGAATTGTGTGGAGAGGGTACTTCATTAGACTAAAAAAAAACCCCAACCCCTATAACTGACCCCAAAAAGCAGCAAAACCAATTCCTGCTGCATAATTTAACGATATTTGCTAGAGAGAAGGAAAGTGGAGATTTAATATGCTCCTGTCTCCAGGCTAAGCTAAACTCTTCCGTGCTTTTTTATGTATGAAGCTTTGGGTGAAACTGAAGGACAGAAACTCACAGACTTTAGTCCCAAGCGAGCTCTTGGGTGGGGAAAAAGAAGCCAGCAACAAATCTTTCTTTTAAAAATGGTAAATATTCATTTATAGTGTAGAAGCAGCCTAAGAAAAACAGTTTTATTTCAATTATCCAGATGTTTATCCCCAGTTATTTGAGATGCAGTCTGTGGCTGATGCATCCTTGCCAGCAGAAGGTTTGTCTTACTATAGGATTACAAAACATAGTGCTGCTATCCCAGTACCATATGCCTGACACTGGGGACACTTTGGAGGCTTATTATTCCTGACACAGCTATACTGACGGATGTTTTGTGTAGATTAATCTTTCTGCCATGAATGTGAATTTTATTACTTAGTGAACTTCCAGCAGTCGTGGCTTCGGCAAAGTACTTCCTTGACATATCCTCTGTTTCTTCTTGATCATTCTGGGAATGGTTGTTCTGAGTCCTTATATAGCAATCAAACATAATTATTTACAGGAGCTTTGAAAATGCATTCATGTTACTCATGCTATATTTTTTTTTTTCTGCATGTGTGTTTCTGCGTGTTGGGTTGTTTTGTCAAGGAAAATGCAATTTATCTAGTGTTATGGTATAACAAGTGTTTTAGTGTAAGACTAGGGCATTAGGGATGGAGATGGAATGGCTAATTGCTTCTGCTCTGTTCAGGCCCCCTCATTACCTACATTCCCAACTGTGGCTTTTTCTGTGGGAATTGCTCTTCAACAATGTATGCTTTGCTTCAATATTTACAACCTCTTGCTGATCAGTGTATCAAAAGCATTTTCATTTAGAGGATACATTTCAGGACTTTAATTGAGGAAATCTCTTTGTTGCAAGGCTCCATAATAAACCATACAAAATGCTGTCTTTGAACGAACTAGGTCACTGTAACGCATGCACACATAGTGATTCTCATCTGCTCAGAGTAGCTGACACTCGCTTGAGCTATATCCCTGGAGAGCTTGTCCCTGATTTATCCTTCTTGGGCTGGCTTGTTCACAGGGAGCTTATGCTGAAAATTCACTGCTGGAGGTCATTCTCCATTCTTGGCATCACTGGCAGCCTTAAGCTTAAATTGCAGCCTCATTTTCTATCCAATCAATACCACTCTTATGTCTCTGAGTTTCCATGGTGCCCCAATCTTCTGTCTACATATTGATGTCTGACAGCAGGAATAGCATTCTGTGTTGCTATATATACTTACTAAACTTGTCAAAACTATTTAGGGTCTGTCACACTAATTTATATCCATATCCTGATATTATTTGTATCTGTTGAGCTTTGACTGATAGAACTTGCTGCACTAAGGAATCGGCCTCAACAATGCACTCCAGGGATGGCTCAAGGGATGGATGTTTTGAGAAAGGGGAAAAAGACTCTCTTCTAGAGTAGCTGGGGTAGTCTAGAATCCTTTGAGCACAATAGAGTCGTTTTGAAAACATCCAAGTCTCAATGGCTCCAAGTTAATGCTTTGGAAATCATTCTTCATTGTGCTGCTCTGAATGCACAGAGGGTCCTCTCCAATGGAGCCCTGGAGAGGAAAATAGAAGAGTGGGCATTGTCAAATGCTCAATGTGTATTTGAGGGGAGTTTGGGGAAATTTGAGTCAGTTGTCTGACATCAGTTTCTTCAGCAGAAGCACTGTGGAAAAGCAGCATTAGAGGAGCCAGCAATGTCTTCTGTAATGTGGATGTTTTTGTTTTACTACAATAACCCACAGAGCAGAGTCATTGTGTAAGAAATGGTGTGGCAGTGTCTCTGTGGACTGACATAGCAGCAGTGAAGCCAGATGAGAAAAGGCACATTTTCTGTGTATCACTGAATTTCAGGGTACTGACTACTTGTTACTCATGTCAGGAGTATTAGGCACTAAATAAAGACATATAGAATATTTTAAAATTTAAATATGCTTTGCAAACTGTGGATTTTAGATTGAACAAAGTGGTCATCAGCTGAATAAACTTTTTTATCCCACTACCTTTAACATGAACTTGATCAAATCCATTAAATAAGAGCTGGCACTCAGTATGGAATTTGTTTCTTAATATTTTTCATGTTCTGAGTTGCCAGAACTGATCTTGTGATGCTGAATTAATCAATACTTTTCAGGCTCCTACAGATTTTTCCTAGTGAAAAGTAAGGAGCTTAAAGACTTAAAAGGACCTGTTGCAGGTGCTGGTATTCAAGCAGTTCAGTTTTTTTTCACCAGTGTTTCACCTTACCATGGCAGAAAGGGTCAGCAGAACTTCACCTGACTAGACGCTCTCTTGGCCAATATATCTCATCTTCTTTTATTCCAAGGAGCAGAATCACTCTGCTATTTAAAATATATGGCTCTAACTTCTGCAGTGGCTCTGTGATGATTTTCTTATTTTTTGTTTCCTTCCTTGTCTATATGCTTGGGAGTGACTTTTAAAAAACTGTAGTTGTCTTGTGGACTGCTTTTTCATGTCTTTTAGGCTGAAGATTGAGAGAACACAGCTGTAGGCAGTTTGATGGGAGATGATAAGGGGAAATGAGAATGTAATAAAGAGCAAGCTGTATTACTAATAAAGCTGGGGGATTTTCACCCTCACCATTCCTCCACTCCAAAAAGCCCTTCCTATCCTTCCCAGAATGGCACATTCTGGTTTCAATGGAGATGACCTCTGGAGGTGAGGAGTTGAGCTAACTATATCTGAGGCAAAATTCAGTTCCATTACATTAAGAAAAATATATTAATGTGTTATTTTGGGCCTTAGGAGCACATTGTTTGGCAAGTGCCACTGATTGCATGGCAGCTGCAACAGAGGGATAAAGGCTTTTAGAGCAGAAGAGCCTTACAGGAGTTGGGTATTTTCTGATAAAAATAGTCTTTGAAAGTAAATAGTGCTTGGGGTTCCAGCACACTGCCATTTAGTAAACTACAAAGTTCAGTTTTAAACTGGGCCTTTCTCCTTTGAGGCCTGCCAGCACTATTTCAGAGCTCATTAGATGTTTCACAAGTGCATTATAAAAATCTTCCTTCCTCATTAGTTTCTACACTGTTTCAGCATCGCTTGGATGTTGTAAATATCCCCTATTTACTCTGGATGAAACTATATCAAATAGCTGTGGGGAGGGAAGAGAAAGAGGAGAAAATCTCTGAAACCCCAGCCTAAATCCTTATTTTGACATTGGTCTAGAGGTAGCTAACCACATTATTGAAACAGAATTTTTGCCACCTTCAAACAGTGTTTTTGGAGGAATTCCCTATCTGTACAAAAATTCTCCTCCCAAGAGTAAAACCAGACAGAGGGACTGGGAGGGAAAATGAGACAGGGTGAGCATTGCTTTCCTTTTCAAAGCCTCATCTACCATGTGGGCTGATGCTGAGATATTTTTGGGAGGCTGGTCCAGCTGGGTGAAGACAGGCATGGGACTATGAGGTGGAGGTGAAATGTTTCTCGGGCTTGGCTGCAAAGTTGGTCTTGGTCTTCTGAACTCATTAAGGCACAGAGGCAACTTTGCAGTCATCTTCATCATCTGACTTTGCTAATTGCAGCTACGTGTTGCCTTTTCTGTCCCTAAAGATTAAAAAGGCAAAAAACTCCAGATAATTTGACTCCATGGGTACATAGGAATTCCTTGTGCATTGACACAAACAGTTAATATATATATGTATCTGTGGAAGCCAAAGTGTCCCTGCACAGAAGTAACTGAGTTAATTTCTCAGATTGAGTTCCAGTGGATATTGGGCACAAAACTCGTGTTGTTCTCTTTTTTTTGATTTTTGTCCTCAGAGCCATGCAAACAGTGGCATTAGTTTCAAAAGCAACTAAAGATGATATGACTCTTGCATTTAAGGCTTCCTTGTTTCTACTGGATCACTGGAACAACAGATTCATTTATGCATGTATTTATTTTTTTAGCTCTACTCCTCACACATCATGTATCTTGAAGTGCAAGGGAGCCTTAGTAGTGCAGTGCAAATATATGCACCCATCTGTAGCCAACAACAGAAGGCTCACAGACTGTAGCATCTTTTCTTCTGTGATAGGAGCATCCAAAATGGGCTTAATACATTGTGAAAGGGTATTTGTTGTATCCAGAACTTTGTTTTTAAAGATACTATTTTACTTGTTCTTTTTTCCTTTTTTTTTTTTTTTTTTAATTTTAGCAAGTTTATGGCATGTGAGCAACAGTGCGAAGAGTGACATTGTCTTAAAATGCCCATTTTAACATTTTTCTAGTGCTCATTTAGGCACTTTGTCAGATGGCAAGGGATAAATCTCTTAAGAAAGTTTTGTTTTCTTCGGAAGTAAAATAGGAAGCGATTTAGAAATAGCCTTGGTAGAAAGATGGCAGTTCTGATATGGTGATGTCTGTGCAGTGGGGCTACAAAGTCACAGCTTGCTTTCAGACAACCAAGCTTCTTCCATTTCAGTATTTAGCTCTTTTTCAGCTCACTAGAAATCATATTCTTCCTGTCTAGAAGAGATTAATATTTAACCAGGCACACATCCTCCAAACATTATTCAGGCAAAGTTGATGCTGCAGCAAGAGCTTAATCAGAATAAGGAAGATAAAATTCAGTCTAAGATTTAGAAAGAGTACCTCCCCCCCCTTTCTTTGGGCAATAAATTCTTCAAAATAAGATGTGAATGTGCTATAATGCTGCTAAATGGTTGTGACTCTCATGTTTCTTTCAGGAAAATTTCATTGAAAGCACCTTTGGACTGAAGCCTTTTAGTAAACTAGAAATAATAGATTGTTCTGATATTCTGCCTTGAATCTGGTAGAAAAACTCTTTGTTCTTGCTGTTCAAACATTAAAAATTCCATGTTTAAAAGTAGCCTCCCCACCCCATCACGTTAAACAGAAATAATTTGAAGTTCTTTTTTGTCGTTGGATACTACTGGAAGCCAGGGAAGCAGTCTTGGATTTTTCTCCGGCTACTCAAGAAAAACACAAGAGAAGGAATTATAACAATGATTAAGCACCTGCTGCATGTGTGAGAGATGTGAATTTTTCATGAAAGCATGTTTATAAGGGGTGTTACCTTCCTTGCACCAATGAGATTATGTCTATCTTTAGTTCCATGGACTGGTTTATAAAAGTGTAGTGTTTCTTCAAACACTTTCTTCTTGCTTCTCTTCTGCAAGAAGGAACTTGGTTGCTATATCCTTTTCCCTGCTCTTACAGCCCAAATTCAACACTTTTTCTGCCTAGGATGGTTTCACCTGGAAAACCAGTCTTATACTGTAGGGATTTAGCTTGCTTTTTGGTGCTGAAAGGCCCCTGAGGCGCCGTTGTTGCTTCCCAATAGCTTGTGCCACCTGAGTGCCTGGTTGTTTGCTTGGATTGCTGCCTTCCCAGAGGCCAGAAAGCTGTTTTTCTTTGTACAAGAGTCACTTGCTTTTATTAGAAGCCTGTCTGGCTGCAGCTGATATGCAGTAGGGACAGGTGGATGGAAAAAATCTACTAGCCAACAGATAGGATTTTCAGCAGTCTTCCAAAAATGCTGCAAGCTTTGATTCAGGAACTTCATGTAATTTCACTTACTAAATCCTCACTTTGCTAAGCTGTCTCTTCAGCCCGTGCTTCTTGTCCGATTTGCGCGTTGTCAGATGCTTTTGCTAATCTCTGTAGTTGATGTTTGCTTAAGTGATTATTTGGCAGGAGTGTGTGAGCAGGCGTGTGTGTGATTGCTGTTGGCATGGCAGTTGGTATGATATGGCATTAGCATACTTGTTCCATGCTCTGGGCCTCCTCCTCTTCTAGGCTTGTTTATGCAGCAGAAGGACAAAAATAAATAAAACCTCAAAACCAAAAACCCCCACAAACCAAATCAGAAACCCATGTGGCAGCCAGTTACAGTATGATGATCCTCTAGCCAATTTGACTAGAGATCTGCAGAGTTCAAAGGAGCCTGGAGGCTGCTCTCATTTTACTTCTAGTACTAATCCCAAATAGACCATCTACCAGCAGAGGATTTGTAAGAAGCTGAAGTGATTATGGGCTGCCTAAGTAGGGGTATCTGCATTGAATTTAGTCTTTGCAGTGCTTGCAAATACCATTGGAAACTGTATTTATAGGGTGGTAAAGAAGAAAAGGCAAGACACACTACCTTCATGTTTTTTTTTAGCTCAAGAGCCTGTCATTAAATGATTTCAGTTTATATTTTGGACTCATTAATATTGAGTGGTTATTAGGATTATAGGTACATGTGTTGTAAGAGGTGCCATTCTCTTCTTTCCATTGCTTCTAGTTTGAGCTATAATCTTTGCTTGTCTCGTATGTTGTTGGGACATCTTTATGGACTCTGAGTTGCCTCACTGAGAACAGTGGGATTTACTTAGACAAAGTAAATGTAAAAGTTCGTGTGAAATCTTTGCTTGATGGTGAAAACTTCATTTATAAGGTCCATGCCCTTTGTGAGTGGGGTGGGAATGAAAGCTCTTGTAATAAATTTTATAGCAATATATTTACTTTGAGGCCTTTGACAGCTTCTCTTGGTATATTTCTGGACACCTGCTTAAGCATGAGCTGCTCTTGTCTGCTTTTTTTTTTTTTTTTTTTTTTTGGTAAAGTCAAGCTAATAATGAGCTGGGTATCTCCTCCACTTTCCAATGTAAACTACATCTGTTAGTCCATGTTAATGAGCCTACCCTCCCAAGGCAGAGAGTCAGGGCTGTGCATAACCCCTGGCCAAACCTGTCCCTGAATGACAAGCTGGTGCTGTGAAAGTTCTGAGTTCATCCTCATGAGTGGTGGAGGCTGCCATCTTCCTACTGGGATCAACCTCTGATTTTGTCTCTCAAGGGAGAAGTATTCTGGGCTTAACATCTGAAAAGTTTTGTAAAGTTGGCTGAAATCAGAAATGCAGGAGACGGGAACAATTTCTCTCTCTGTTCTGCAAAACTGGCCATGTTTTCTTGATGGAAAAAAATCCAATGTTCAAAAGGGGATGGGGAATGGGAGGAGAAATGTGGAAGCTTCCTGTTCTTACTCATAATATTGATCCAGAAAAGTTATTTTGAAAGAGCTGAAAAATATTTATAGGCACTTCCAGTATTCTGCAACTGAGTTAACATTTACATGCACCTCTTCTTACTTAGGTGCCCTACATGATCCTGACCTTTCTTTGGCTGCTCCTCTGTGCCCAAATACAGCACGTTTTTACTGATTTTCCCAAAGGGTGAGAGCTTTTGAGAATAGCAGTAGGTTGAATACTGCCACACAAGAAAAGGACGTAAAAAATAAAAGTAGCATCTTACAGCATCTACTTTGTTCATTTAATTGCTATGTACTATATTTTAGATTGAATTATTTATGACTGTCTGAAAGTCCTCTAAATAAGAGCCCTTCTTTCCTGTGCAAACCACAATCCTAGGATGAATGGGTATGGCAGGTGTGTGCTTTTATAGAGGAAAAGAGAGAGATGTGTAGAGACTTTGCCCTGACATCATGCGTTACATACACACCAAAAGCAAGTCTCTGCTTGGAGAAACTTTAAAAAATTTAGGGATGCATAGGAAAAATGTGTTAGATAACTTGAGACTTACCAATTGTGCAACATGTACTGTAAATGACAAGTTCACATCTTTATGCATTGACACTTCCAGCATGTGAATAAGTCTCTGATTCCATTTGGGATTTTACCAACTGAGATTTCTCAAGTATTTGTGGGTGGGAATTTCTTATCTTATTTAAACTGCGACAAACAAAAAACTCAAAGCAGATGTCTGTGAAGTGTAAGTTATCTATCTTAAGTCTAGAAAAAATGAGGTTGAAATATTTTACCTAAGGCTTATCGAAATGGAATTTTTGGTGTTACCGAATCTATGATTCCAGGTCAGTGGAATTATTGTTTGTATCCGAACACTTCCAGCACTTAATGAGCATTCAGAGAATGGAAACAAGAACTTAGCCTACGTATGAGATAGACACATTGGCTACAGTAAGCTTTTTGTGGTGCCCTGTGATGTCCAGCAGTGCTCTTCATTAGGGCATTTTTATGATCATGATGTGTCAGAAATAAGTGCTATAGAATACACAGTGGGTAACAAAGACCATTTTATCAAGTTTGTCCTTTCCTGATCCATTTACAATTTTCTTCAAAGCATACCTTTGAGAAATAGTATCTAAGTATAGTTTTAGTAAACATTTTAAAGAGTTGCTATAATTATAAGTTATCATAAAATTGTCTATTTACAAAATAATTGTGAACAGTTGAAATAATTTGTAATTGTTATTTACAATTATTACTACTCTTACTGTAAAATTGAACAAAAATAAAAGTTTTATTTAATTTTTCCCCCCAAAACTTATGCATGTCCTTTTGAATTGCTTCACAGGACATGCTGTTTTGATTTTTTTTTTTTTTTCTTTTTATTCTCCCCATATAATCATAACTTCTGCTGCAAAAAGCATTTTAGCCTTTGATTAGTGTTCTTAGCAGAGAATAAACTTGGTTTTCACTGCCTGATGTAAAGTGTGATTGATATGAAATGAAAGGGACATTTTCTAAATCTCATTTATATCTGTCTTCTGTTCCTTCAGGTTTAAAAATGTTCTAGGCCTAAATACTTTTTGGAGTAGCAGAACCTCCAAGCTTCAGCTGCTGATCCCAGGTGAACTCTGGATTTTCTGCTCAGATTCTTGTATGGTTCCAGCTTTGCAGCCTTGCAGAGCTAAACCATTGATGGCAGAAAATGCTTCTGCAGCAGCTGGGTCGCTCTGTGAATTATGTTTAGCTTTTCAACCAAGGCATGGGCCACTATCTTCAGTCCAATTGTAAAAGTTGTGAAAGTGGATGGAAGAGCATGGGTTGATTTCTGTAAAACCAGGCTTATGTGGATTCCTTAAATCTCTTTGCAGAAAGCATTCATCTTCCTTAGCTTTAAATGTGGACAGGTCTGAAAGCGGTTTTCCCTCATGCGGACAAACCACAAGCAATCTCTTTTGGTTTTGAAGATGTATTTTCATTACTCTGAATAGCTGAGCTTTCCTGAATCTTAATTTTGAATTCATGTGTCTATAACGTCCTTGTTTTCATAACTTCAGCTTGTCTTTGCTTTAATCTCTCTCTTATTTAAATAGTGCAGTAGGTCACCTTTCATAAATATTACACATTCTCTCATATTTCTCATCTTCAGTAGGCTTTTGCAGCTCCATGCCCAGGTCTAAATCAATAGAATACTTCAGTTTCTTTATTTCTAAGTGTGCTTACAATTCATACCCTTATTCTAGCAATTGCACTTAGCTGAAATTTAACTCAGCAATCTATAATTTTAATTTCCACAGTCAATTTTTTTTTTTGTATTACAGCTTACAATTTTAGAAGTGCTGCTCTAAAGTTTTGTCTACTCTGAAATGATTCTTTTGCTAAGCACAGGGATGTGAAATAACCTGTCTCCAGAATTTTTTTGATGTCTATAAGTTATTCCAGTAGTCACTAGTGTATAGTGGTATGGAAGCAGATAAACATATTTTTTATTTGTTTGTTGTTGTTGTTTTTTTTTTTCTATTCACCTTCAGTATGTCTGAGGTGAATTTTTGTTGTCCAGTTGCCTGAGTATTTGAGAGGACAAAGACCCTCATACTCTTGGTTAACACCCCATTGTACAGGCAGCGTGTTTTCTGGCCTTGTTTTCCTTTCTTTCAAATGCTTCACAAAGATGTGCAGTGATGATCCTAGGCAGGACTTCAGCTGCTAAAACATCTCCCTTTTGCACGAAAAAAATATTATTCTTATCCTCAGAGTCTCTGTTCTTTGGCCAATATTAAAAGAGTGACAGGACCTTTCCTCTTGTCCCAAGATAAAGATCTCCTAACAAAGTCTTTGAAAATCTGAACAATTTACATCTAGTGAAAAACTCTGGGATATGTTTTTAAAGCCTTTTTGTAGGTTAGTGAGTTGTCTTTTGTAGGTTATGATTTATCATTGTGAAAAATGTGCTTTTTTTAGACTCTGCTAGTTTGTGGGGTTCCTATTTCAGCTGTTTACACTTGCCTTTAACTGACTTTTTTCCGCTCTGGAAATGCAGTTAATGCAATCAAATTTCTCAAAGTTTCTTTTTTTCATTTGCTTTATTTGATTTTCCCTAACTCTGTCTGGCAGTTCTGCCTCCAGTTCTTTACGTGTATAACCTCAGGGCATGCATCTCCCTTCCCTGAAAGCTGAAGCAGGGGAGCCATTTAACTGCTGTGCCATCTCTTTCTGCCCTCACTGACTTTGCATCAGGAGAATCTGCAGACCCCACCAGCTCTTCTGGGGTTCCAGTCTCCCATGTGCTTAAGGAATGCTTTATTACTTGTCACTATGCATTTGCTTCCTTGTTCTTTGGCCTTGCTCTTGGACCTCTTAATCTCCATTTTGCATCTCACCTGCCAAAGTTGTTCTCGTATAGTAGTTTCACTTGGGCTGCATTTCCATTTTCTTTCTCTTAAAGATATTCTGTGAGTAAATAAATTCTTACATTTGCAAAGTAATTTTGGTTTTTTTCTTTTTTCTTTTTTCTTTTTTTTTTTTTTTTGACTGACCAGAAGTATCATCAGTGATTACACTTTGGCATCATTTCAGAATATCTGTGCTAATTCTTAGCATGTTTTTTGAAAGGACAACTCTTAGGAAACAGAAAGAAATGACTCCCAGATTCTGTAATTTTTAGAACCTGGTTCTCTTAGCACTGATAATGACGTCCCAGTCACACTTCCATAATCAGGTGGTAACTGTGGTGTGAAGATTTCAAATGACTGTGAGAGGTCTGTGTTTACATTCCATGGAAATATGTGTGAGCTGTCACTCACTTTGGAAATAAGTCTAGAAGCAGCCCTAATCCCTTAATCAATTATTTTTCATTGTTTGGGACTTACTCATTGTAGATTTTCCTTCTGCAATCTTCAAAATAACTGCCAACATGTCAGTCGGTTACACTGACAAAAAATAATTGACAAAAATTATCACACTTTCACCTTTATAGAAAATGGTAATATCACAATTTGGACACAAACTATTTCACATCGATGAGCCCTGGTCTGAATTGGAGGCTTGTATATTATCATCCTCTGTAGCTCAAAATTTATAGCTGGAAACTCTCACCTACTGTACCTCCCAGCCAGGAAGTCCTATTTGTCCCTCTGATGATATCTTCTTCCTTAGATGCTGTATGTGCAATATTGTATGTTTTTGCCTTTTAGAAGAAATTCCTCTAAGCATTTTAGCTAAAAGCCTGACCTGATGTATCTGAAGGTCCACCAAAGTAACTAAATATATATGTAAAAATAAATCTATATATATGCATATAGGCTCATTGTGATTTAGAGAGGCTGTATCATAACAATTTTTGTGCTTCTGCTTTTAGGGGGGGAGAGATTTTTTTTTTTGTTTTATTTTTTTTAAATGAACACCTGGGCAAGCTGTGCTCCAGGAAGCTGTTTGTGGTATTAGAAATGTGAACAAATTGCATCCATGTACATCTAATTTGTTGCCTTGATGCTTTTCAGCTGTGGTAAATGCATAACTATTTAAAAACAAATATGTTCTCAGAACTGAAATATCCTGTGCAAACCACCCTTTTTCCACTATGTCTGACTGTGTTCAGTTTATCTGATGCTGACTTACTCTCCATGCATCTCACAAAAATTTATTTTAGTATTAACTTCTCATAGTAGCACTTATACTTCTAAAATGTCTTTTATTTAACTCCTAGAATTATTTTTATTATTTGAAAAATTGATGTGTATTCTCCCCTCTTTTTCCCCTGTTGGATTCCTATTATGGAAGATCAAGTCTTAGTAAGTTGAGGTTGCGGGCACTTTAATGTTAGTTTAAGTGTAGAATCCCAAAGCAACTGTTTTTTGAAAGAGAGGAAGCTTTTGTTTCAGTCTTCATTTTGGAGTTATCCTGTATGCTCAGCAGTTCTGGGGAGGGCAGGGCTGTTCTTGCTCCTCAGCAGAAGGTCATGGGCAACCCTTTCCCCAGGTTGCATTCCTGTGCACAGATGGAACAGGAGAGATGGGACAGTAGTGTTTTATCATTAGCTGATATCACAACAAGCAGTCTCAAAACATCTCTGTGCATTTTCTTTTTCTATTTTGATGCATGCCAGCATCTTTTTAGCAGGATAAAATCAACTTAGACAAACATATGCCAAGAGCAGGAAGGGAAGGCTATTTGGTCAGGAAGTATGAAATGGGCTTGTCTTTAACAGTTGATTTTCTTTCTTTGTGCTACTGGAACAAGATTCATAATAGTGATTAGTAATCACAAAGGTCACCCAAGCCATTTTAAATTCCTATCTTTAGAGAAAAGCATCTGTAAAGGAATAAATAGAGGAAAGAGGCAATTGTGAGCCTGAGCTAGGCAGCACTGACAGGTTCTTCCTTTTTAGCAAACTGGTGTGTGCAAGTTGGATGCACTGCCACTTATCAGCCCTGCCTCTCAGCATTTCCCTATAAATCTGTTATCTGGATTGGGCTGAACTTAAGAAAGAGCTCATTCCTAATCTTGGTGAGCTCAAGTGGCTTTTATGGAGGGTGCTGTGCATGGGCACAAGGGCTTAGTGTTCCTTGTCATCATGTGAGTCACTAAATGTGTTACAGGTTTTGCTGTGACACACACAGCACCAGGAGGGACAGAAGCCAGCAGAGGCTATAGATAACCTCCTGCTTCTAAAGGTGGAGCTTTTAGAACATTTGCCTACCATGCCTCTGAGTGTGGCAAATGAAGTGGTGACAAGAAGGTTTTATTTAAAGTCAATTGTTGTTTAGGTGGAAGCTGAGGAGAAACATGCCTGGTTTGAATGGTGCTCCACTATGCAAAGGCTTTGGAAATGAAAAAAATTGACCTTTCTTAACAGCGCACCTGTGTTTGACATCCGACTGCCACTGCACTGAGCTGCACGGTTAAAGGATTTGTGGGGGAGGGAAGAATTTAAATGTGCTGATCAGAGCTCAGTGGGAATTTTTTTGTCAGGTAGAAACTGCCAGCCCCCTGGGGCTGGAGTGAGCCTTTAGCTTCGTCGGGTGGGATTGGTCTGTGGGATTTGGTGGCCCTGATAACAAACAGTTTTGTGCTCTCTGCTCCTCTGGTGTTCACCACAGCTCATGCAGCATCCATGACATTGTCTTGTGGTTGGTTTTGCTGGCTTCCAGCAGCTCTGTGAGGTCCCAGAGAAACTTACCATTGATCCCATTCTCCTCCCTCCCTGTGGAGCACACAGGATGTGTTTATAACGGGCAAATCACAGCAATCAAGGTCAGGAGAAGTCTGGATAAATCAGTTTCTCTGCAGTTGAGAGTTTTTCACTGTAAAATGGAACACACTAAGGTTAGCCTCTAAGGTTAATAAAATTTGCACATGCAAGATTTGGAAATGTATGGTAGCAGGAGGCTGTCTGGGAGCAGTTTCTGTTTGCTGCCAAGAATGCTGAGTGTTCATCTTTTAACCCAGTCACTCCAGGACAACTGATCTCTAACTGTGGTCTCTACGGCTTGTTTGGTGCACAGGGACTAACCCAGTTACTGTGTGCTTTCAGTTATGACACATTTTGTGAAAATTTCCGAGTGAGAGTTGTGCGCAGTGGCTAAAATGTGCTTGACCCCATTTGGTGCAACTTCAGCATCTGCCTCTTTGGAAGCTGGGCTGGTTTGGAGCTGAGGAGCTCCTGAAGAGGCAGACACCTCTCAAAACATTTGGTTTTGTGACTCCTGGAACATAGATGTAAAGGCAGATGAAGATGGTCTCCAAGAAAAGACCATCGCAGAGTGCTCTAAACCTGAGGAGAGGACTTTGATGTGCTATGACAAACCTAGACAGGACATGCTGGGAAGCTCCCAGGCCTAACATTGATTGGAAAACAAGCTGGATTGTTGTGCTCTTAGACCCTCTTTCTAGGGCCGGGTTTCGGACAGCTGTTGGAAAGGTGTGGCTCCCACACGATGAGAAGTGGATGCTGCAGGTAGTGATTAATAAATAGTTGAGTGGAGGGACACCAAGGACTGCAGTGGCAATGCTTTTTTTTTTTTTTTTTTTTTTTTTTCTCCATCCTTGTGGCTAAAACAGAATTATGAATACAGAGGAAGTGCTGTAGGATGACATGTTTCTATGAAAGACCAGGGCAAGAGAAATGAAATGATGCAGTGTGAAATGCTTTGGCAGAACTGCGTGTAGTAAGATTTCATTTTTCTTGTGTACAGTAAACTTGGTGTAGTTAATAGTATTTATTGCTATTATTTGGGGTTTTTTCTGAGGGTTTCTTTTCCTCTATTTTAAGCAATATATCTACCTCATAAAGGAAAACAGAATGTTGTTCATGTATGTAGTACCTTCCAGGGAATTGAGAGGAGTCCAGAGCAATTTGCAGTTGACACATTTATTTATTCCTGGCTGAAAAATCAGTTTCTGGGGTACTGTGGGACTGTGATTGGGCTTTCATAAAATTCCAGCTTCTTGTGTCATATCGTCTATTCAAAAGATTTTAGGACATTTTAAAAGCTGTCCTGATCTGGGCCCATGTATGATTGTTCTCTCCCATTCTCGTTGCTATCCTAAGTACTTTTAATTCACAGTGCCTGAGTCTTGAGGAGAAATCCCATCTCAAATTGTGTGGAGTCTTTGGATCTTTTACTGGATATGGGGTTCAGATTTTCTCTTGCACTTCACTGGAAAAAAAGGACAAAAAAAACCCTATTGCTGAAAAACATATTGGGTTAAGAAGACAAGAGATGAAATAAATACACTTTATGGTCCCTGAAATATAAGGACAAGTGGGTGCAGTATCAGACTGCAAGGGAAATCAGAGGCTAGGCTCCTTCCCCAGGCATGAGCTGGCTGGTCTGATGGCACAAAGTTTGCAGACTCTTTGAGGAGGTTGATGTTCTGGTGCTCCTCAGTGCTTGGGTGTTAAATAGCATCCCTTTCTCATTTTCCAGTCACACGGCCGCATAAAATAAAAGCTTCGTCGAACTCCAGGACCTTGGATCGGTCTTGCAAAATCCAGCCAGCCATTGTGAGTGTGGTTGATTCACACCGTTGCCACAGACGACAAAATGGATCTTTGAAACAAATGTGGTGTGGGGGGAGTAAACCCATCAATCATGTGAATGCTGCTTTACAGTAATTCACAACTGCAGCTTTTCTCTCAGGCAAGGGCTGGCCCAGTCTGATCAATCCCTTGGCTCTCAAATAGATCTCAGCAGGCAGTAGCTTGCTCCTTGTGGGTTTGTATGTACTTGAAAGCCCACTTTATATTAACTCTGTGGAATAGTATTTTTCCCTCTCTTAGCACTAATTCAGTGTAATTATACTCATTGAATACAGTACTGACAGCCCCACTCCTCCCCCTTTCTTGTCAGGAAATTTGCCTAAAAATTGCTAGATGAAGAAAATCCAAAACAATGTGGGATTCTTTGTTCTGGCATTCTGCATAGGTTTTTATTATTTCAATGTAATTCAGTGGTCATACTTTCAAGTATTTTCTTTAAAGCTGAAGACAGAATACATGTTTTGATTTTTTTTTTCTTTTAAAAGTTAATGAAGAATTAGACTTTAGTCTATAAGGAAAATGTTAAATATTGCATAAGTCATTACTGAGCATTGGAGCAGTTAACAGGCTGCTGACAACCTCTTTCTACCTTTCTGGAAAGAGAGAAAGATATCAGGTAAAGGCAGGGAGCCTCTTTCCACCTGTTCCTTTTTGTGTCTGTGTCTCAGGGTTGGGTGACATTTTCTCTGTTGTGTTTCAATGCTGAAACTAATGATGCAAGTGGCTTAGCACAGCATGATTTATCACAGATATTTTAGTCCTTTCAATCTCCATATATATGAATGAAACTTACAATAATTTCACGATTATAAGCCGCACCTTTTTCATTGAAGAATCCATCCTGCCCCAGTAGTGCGGCTTATATTCAAGTGCGGCTTATTTATGGACAAATCCCAGCGAAATGCCAACCCAGAAGTGAGAGCCAGCCGGGGAGGGCACCTGGGGCCGCCTTTAAAGGCTTCGCTGGTCTATGAAAACTGTTGCAACTTGAGCACCTGACACCAAACCCAGCTGGCAGCGATTCTGTTACTAATTTGTTACTTTGTTACATATGGAGTCTTAAAAAAAAAAAAAAAGGTGCGGCTTATATTCAGGTGCGGCTTATAATTGTGAAATTACTGTACATAGTGGAAATATCTTGAAAGCAGTGATTAAAAAGGATTGTAGAGGTCATAGGAGGCAGGAATTGGCAGATGAGCTCTGTAAGTAATGCTGTGGAGAAAAGTCTAAAAGCAAATCTTCAATATATGCCTGGAAGGGCCAGACCAGGGTGATGATGGAGATACCAGTATAAGGCATCCTGTGTTGGTGTAAACATTTTCAAAAGAGGGAAAAAAGAAAGGAAAGCAAAAACTCCCCGGCAAACTAGTGTCTGGAGAAAGCTTGCTCTGCAGCTTAAAGAACTTAGTCTGTCTGACAAACTCAAGAAGAGCAGATAACCACATTATGAATATCTCATAGGGAAGAAAAATTACAAGTACTGAAGGCCTCTCTAACTTTCTGGAGAAAGCTATGATAAGAAGAATTCAATTACAAACTAATTTTCTATATTACAGTGTTGATGGTGGGAGGCAGGATCATAATTTCACAAAGGCTTTCCTTAGAAGGCAGTGGATCCCTCATCTTCCAAAGTGTAAATAGCAAATGTGGAGTTGTGGATACCAGAAAATTGGTACAAGAAGCTAACTTGGGGCTTTTGCATAAGGACATCCATTTTGTCTTGACAGAAGAGTTTTTCTCAGCTTCTCAGAGGTGAAATGTAGTCAGGTCAGGGAAGCAGAACTTGTGTTTTAAAAGATAGCAAATGTGTCCTGCTTTAGCAAGTAATTGAGTTCTCTTTTTAAGTGTAATATGCAAATACTGTAATTTAGGTGCCAATTTGCTTCCTACAAAGGCTGTTGCAAGTCACACCTCTTGTCTTGCCCTTTATCATATCAATTTGTAACTTGGCTCCTGTAAACCTAGAGAAATAGTCAAGCATCTTGTGAAAAGCAGAGAGAACAGAAAAACATGCATCGTAGAAACTAAAAGGGCTGTGTTGGGAGGTCATTTACTAGCCAAGCAGAGCATTGCTTATTCTTTCCTTTCTAAGCATGTGTTGGTTGTTGGTAGTTTTTTCTGTTTTCTTTCTGTTTTCTTTCCTGCTTACCTTGGCTTTTTGGAATGCTAGCTAAGTGCATGCTTTCCTTTCCAATCAAGACATATTTTCTTGACAGCAGACAGGCAGGCTACAGCCCTTATTCCCGAAACCCAGCTCTTTAGGCACAAAAGATCTCCATCCAAGTATTATTTTCCTCTCTTCAAGTCTCACCTATATGAAGCCTCTTAGAAAGGTGAATCTGAATGAAGAAAAACATGCATTTTTGAGATAGGTGGACTGTATTTAGGTAGGGTGGAGGAGGTGTCAGCATTATAGGCTTCCTTTGCTCAAGTGAGCACCTCACGCTTTTCTGGTCATGTGGATAAGCCAGTTCTGTTTCCAGAATCAAGGGAGATTTTCCTCTCATTGAGAAGAATGAAGAAGTTTAGCAGCTTTGAACTCTAGTTCAATTTGAGCACTGGCTATAGCTATAATAAATTGCTGGCTTTATTTAAGGAGATTCTGAAACATCAAATACCAAGCAGGATTTTCTCAAATGGGAAAATTTATTTGTGCCTTTCTCTGAGAATATGGAACTATGCTAGTCCTTAAACTGAGTAATACAACTTGGGTGGGGAGGATAGGGGTCAAGAAAGCAGAAGTGGTAAGCTGATGGTGTGAAAGATGGTTACAGACTACATCAGTTCAACAGATATTAGAGCGACCTCTGTTCTCTTTGTTCTGCATTATTTTACACAAGGCTCATTCTCCCCAGTGAGCATTAGGACCCATTACCTTTTGTTTGTCTCTATGATTGATTTTGCCTGTTTTGATGATTGTGTTGATATGGTGGAACCATCTGGTGATTCAGCTTTAAAAGGCTGAAATTTTGGCTGAAAACTTTGGATGAAGTGCCAGAATTGAGCTAACCTGGGTTCTGTGGAGTGGCAGGGAAGTAATTCTAGGTTTCTAGAGCTGATGAGATACTCTCAAGCTTTATGCAGGTAGCTCCTCCTGCTGCTACAGAAAGTGTATTCAACAAATTGTGTTCTTTAGGCCAAGGGATCTTAATTTTGAACTTTCTCCTGTGAGCAGTTGCCTAGGTAGCAAACTTTCTAGCACAAGAGAGGACTTTTGTTTAAATAACACACACAATGAGTGTTACCAGAGTCAGATAACTGCAGGTAAGCAGGCAGCTTGATGAGATTAGAAGGGCAGCAGTAGGTACCACAAACAGGCATATACATTATGAGCTATTCTGAAGAGCGTGGTTGAATTGTTCTCTCGTGGGACACTGTGCTTTGATTTGTATTGTTGACACAGAAGTACCATCCATGCTAACTTTTGAGTAATTGTGAGCTGCCAAGGCTGAGAGTTCAAAGCCTGGAGCACACAAATGGGGAAAGGCAGCCTGGAGCTTGTGCTCTTGATGAACAGATGGTGACCCAGAAAGCTGTGTGCTCAGCAGTAAGTACTTAATGACATGCAGGTGTCCTTCATGTTTGGCGCACTGAAGTTTTTAAATTTACTGTAGGAAGTTTCTTTGAAGACCAAATGAGGCTTCCCACCTCTGTGGAGCCATTTGTGGCACAATTTTCTGCTTCCAGAATTTGTCTGTTTATGTTAAACAGATGTGCAGCACAGAGCTGACCTGAACTGCCCTACAGAAGGAATTAAGCATGGATCAACCAGAGACATCTTCATTCAAGACAATTCAAAGCTTTAACCTGGGATCACCAGAGAGAAGGTAGTTATCCATTCAGGGGGTAACTCCTCACTAAAATACTACTGATATCTGTTCTTAACAGTAACACAAGTTATGCCAGAGCTGTGTGTTTGCTCTGTCTGTGTGGAATACCACCATCCTATTAACTTTTGCCATGCCCTGAATAAACAGTGTTTTTTTTAAGAACTAGCAAAACCTTTCTTAAGTGATCTCTTTCCCTTTCCAAGCAAACTTTAATAGGCAAAGCTGCACGGGGGTGGGGAGAGAGGAAGAAAAGAAGTCTGTGGGTCAGAGGCCTGGGGAAGATGGGGCAAGGTGTGAGGATGTGAGGAGCATCACTCTTTCCTTTCCCCTTCAGCTGTGTTGCAATGCTGCCTCCCTACTCCTTAGTGGAGTCTGTAACATTACTTGTAGCTTATCATGCTTAGCAGAGCTTCTTCTCATGAAGGACAAGGCACAGAGGGGTAGCATCAATTCTGCATTGTGCCCTCATTGTTGGCATCCCTCTGTATTGAGATGTGCCCCACTAGCTTTAATAGTAAATACCTGAGGTATTAGCAGGTCTTTGTATGCTTGGAGGGATTGGCTCCCCAAGAACAGGGGGTGAAGGTAAAAATGCCATGTCAATAGTAGGCATTCTGCAGGTGAAAAGAAAAGTGGTACCTGTGCCTACTTCCATTTTTGATAGATGTGTTTTCATAGCTGTGAAAGAGAAATTTGGATGCAGTGGAGAATGCCAGCTTTAGTTTCAGTTAATTTGTATACAAGTTGGCAATTCTGTTATTCTTTTTGAATAAAGCTTTGTGAATATACTGGCTCCCCCTTACTGTGATTCCCAGGCTGTATATTGTATATTCACTGAAGTGAGTGTTACTGCTTGTGTGCCTGAATTTCCCTCCATGAGGAATGCTCAGGGTAGCTCAGACTAGGGCAGGATATGAGCTACCATGGAGAGTAATACAGATTAACCAAAAGCTGAAGCTTAAGTATGAGCTCTTGGTCTGAGCTCACCAGTTAGCAGAGGTGCTAACATCATTCCTAGGAAGTTTGTCTTGGCATCCAGTTCACTGAATTAGCACTGAATAAAGTTCAATGATTCCTGCCTCTTGGGTGATGCCTTTTCACTCAAATGCTGAAAAAAAAGGAATTAAGTTGTGGCAAAAGGATTGGAGAAATGAAAGAGAATCATGCCTGATTAGCTTTTGGAAGAAGAAAAAAGAATCTCACAGTTCAGAATGGCAGTGGCTCTGCAAGGGGCAGCTATCTCCTGGAGTTATCACTTAATCCCTAGGTAGGCTCTCTTCTGAGTCGTACTAAATGGGTGAACTTTGCACCGGCCATCACTGAAAAGGAGAACTGCATTATTATTTCTGTGTTGGGATAAGGCAAGTAGGCAGTCTTGGGTAAGAATTTGCCTCTTACTGAGATCTGCCCTTTTGCAGTTTTTCTCCCATAATCATCCTCAAGGCCCCTGCTGGCTTCTGCCTAATTTTTGGTATGCTTGAGATGAATTTTGACTGGTTATTCTGGGAAGTCATCAATTATATAAACATCCTTTTATAATCTATGACACTCTTACCTAATACCTTTGCAAAAGATTCCAGGTTTAGGGGATCACTTGTCACAGCTTGTTGCCTTCCTTCTGTCCTGCTTATCTCTTTTTCAAGTGGTGCTGGCAAATTAAGCTCTTTGGAGCTGCTGTCTTTCAGATTTTCACTTCTATCCTTCTCCCTTTCTGTCACTGGCATCATCAAACTCCCTCAGGTTTGTAACGCAGCATGCAGTAGCACATTTTCCTTCATCTGACGTTGAGATATGTGGTGTCATTTGCCTATGTTTTTAATAATTCTTGTTTTACTGTGTACCTGATTCAGATACTCTGAAAAGGAGCTCTTTGCAGTTGCAGTGAGGTTGCAAGAAATGGGGAGAATTGGAGGAGCACATCAGAAAACTGGTGCTATGTCTGAATGAATTAAGCTGTTGCTTCTAGAGTGCTTTACTCCTTAGTGCTAAAAATTGCTTTGGTATTTGATTGATATCACATATGAAGACAAATCAGTAGAGGTGGTGGGGAGGAAAGGCAGGTGTATGCATTGGGAGAAAAGTATTTCTCTCTAAAGAGGAAGATTTGCTGAATGGAATCTAAACACTAAAAACAGCTTTAAACAACTTTGATTCTAATTATATTTTTTCCTTTCCATGAGTGGTCCATCCTTCAGACTTCCACTGAGATTTCTTTTCAGGCATTTCTCCCTTCTCCCCTGAAATTTCCGTCCTTTTCCTGGTAATCCTTTTCTAAGAAATTTTGTCCTGGAAAGGGGCTGAGGAAACCACTCCTGCTCCCAAAACCAACATCTTTCTTGGTAGAATCTGTAGTTTTTGCAAGTGAGCTATGTTCCCTCACACCTCCTGTGCTTTTCTTTTTCAAATCGCATAACTTCCTGCATGAGGTAACCTTTTCTCTCTCAGACCGTCTCTCTCCCTTGCTTGCTCTGCCTCTGGCTTGCTCTCTGGGTCCCTTGCTCAGTGATGAATGAGTTTCATTCATTTTCTTTTGGGGGCTCTGTGAAAAGCTTTAGATTTTGCCTGCTCCCATTTTTTCGCTCAGCTATTCATTTCCATGGTGATGGAGAAAGGAGGGGGCTGGCAGAGTGGGTGGCAGTGGGGCCAGAGGTCAAGAGTGGCCACTTTCTGAATTAAAGCTTTGAATTCCATTAAAGGTGACACATTTTAACCTGGAGTAACTCTCTAAGAATTTGACTGTCAAAGCCGTCAAAGCAAAGAGTGAGGGAGGCAGGAGAAAGAGAGAGATCAGAGGAGGAGGAGGGAACCAAGAGCTTGGAGCTGCTGTCAGGATTACATCTGGTGACTTAATATAGGAGTAGTTAATTTGTGTTGCCATACATTGTGCTTCAGTGAGGCCATGCTCCAAAATCTGCATGTGGATGGGGTGTGTGAGCTAGGGAGGATTCCCTTCATCCTTTCATCAACAAATGTAATCTTCTGATTAAGTAAACAGACCTTCTCCTCTGAGAAATGGGAGGGGGAAATTGAGTTTATATAAGAATCCCAGCAACTTTGGCATTTCACTAGGTTATTTTTTCATTTCTTTCAAAGAAGTTCCAGGAGGACTTGTGCACAAAGATGAGGGATGTTTTCTTGGTATCATACAAACAGTCCTTGAGTGACAGTCTGTGTCCCACAAGACAGCATGTGAAGTATCAAAGTATATCAAGCTGTTTCCAAACGTCCATAATTTAGGTGTTTTAAACACATTCTTTGGGAATTTGCCATTCCCTATATTAAAAAAAAAAGGCAACACGAAACGACAAAAAACCAAAACCAATAAAAAAGTGGCTGAATTTTGACTTTTGCAGATGTTTTTTCTCTGAAGGATTATACAGGGGAGGAATTGGAAGGAGGCACCAGGACCTCATGCCATGTGTGTTACATTCTGAATTCACATCCCCTGTGAATCAGGTCTCATCATAGCAATCAAGTCTGTGCTAAGATTCCCCTTTTTTTAATTTCTGTGACCTGATGATGCAGTGGTTCAAAGCAGATTTTTCTGTTGATTTCCAAGTGTTGGATCTTGCTTCTGATGCTACTGAGTTTCAGAACTTGTTATCCCTCCATCTCCAGGGTTTCCATTTCTTCTTGTACGATGACCTGAGCCTAATATGAACTAGCAGGAAAGCCTGCTAATTGTGGAATGGAAAAAAATTGCCATGCTTGATTTCTTGAGTTTTCTATAATAAATGAAAATGCAAAGTTTGGTGCTAAACTCCTTCAGGAACGTGCTTGGAAACCTTGCCCCAGCATTATGTTTCTCAGCTTGCTAAATCTGTCTAGATCCTAGGCTGAGCAATACTGTTCTTGCCAGTCTTGAGTGTGCTGCTGTCAAAAACTGTACTGTATGATCAGCAACCAAAGTTTATAAAAGTCTCTCTGTGCTCTGAATCATACATGATATAAAGCCTTCAGCATCCAGGTCAAGTTGGAATGTCTGGAAAGACTCAGTTTCTTCTCATTCAAGGCACTTGAAAGGTTTTTCTTGTAATTATAGTTTTTCTACTTATTTTGCTACTCACTAGCATCCCTGAGCTTCCTTGTGGCCCTGTAATGAACCACTTAAGCTAATAAAGGTAGATGAGTATTCTGAGGTTTTTATTTTGCTAGAAAAGTGTGGCTTTTATTTCTGGAGGCTGTTAGGGTTCTTTGCTGAAAGTCAATTGTGACAGACTCTTGCTGTTGTGTTTTTTATTATTATGCATTCCTTCATATACAAAAATGAATTCTGGAATCTTGTAAAATAATTATTTTTTTTATTTTCCAAGTCTGTATCTTCATGGAGTTTCTTTTACTGACATGTGGTATCTGAGACAGTAGCAGCCAGTAACTGGTTTAGTAATGTAACATATCATTTTTTTAATCTTAGGTATTTCTTCACTTGTTTAAAAAGCAATAATGAAGAACTTGTAGCAAAAGGAACAATGGGTTTTTCATACTAATTTGCACAAACCCTGCATCTTTTCAATGGAGTAAAAGTAAGAATTGAGGCTGTATATAGTAACTATAGGAGGTAAAAATGAGGCACTAGGAAAGTTATTAGAAAAATGTCACATTCATTTGCATTTTGTTAGTTTGTTTTGGGCTAGGGAAGATAGAATATTTCTGACAAATAAATCTATTCCTTCCCTAAACTGACAAATAAAGGCAGAATGGAGGCTTACATTACTGAATGAATGAGAGTCCTATCAGTCAAAGATAATAACTCTAGAGATGTTAAAATTCCTCTAATAAGGGAGAGAATCAGCAGTAATATTCATTATCCCATGCTGAAGGAGAGACTGCTGAGAGAAAGAGCTCTACCTTTGGAGAAATGCTGCAGCTAATAAAGGCAGCTAAACCAGTCAGGGAAAGAAAGGATGAAAACTGTAAGACAACCGCTGGTTTAGAGGTATGCAAACTCAGGCTGAGGGGACCCCAGAAATAGGCCTGAGACAAAGTGAATGAAGAATAAAGGCATAGGAGGTCTTTTTATATGAGAGGTAGAAGGAGGCAGTGCAGGGGCTGAGAGTGAAGTTTCTTTATTAAGGAAGATATTGGCATACTTTAGCTTGCTCAGACTGTTTAGCAGCACATGAATAGGAGGGGAGCTGCTGTCATGTTTGTGGTTGTGACATTTGATGGGAGGTCTCCCTGTATCTGCAGGATAGTGAGTTTGATGCAGCATTATCTCAGAAAAAGGGTCCTGTGAGCTGCCTTAGGAGCAGCACTTGTACCAAGTATACTGGCTCATGAACTGGGGCTATTCTCCTTTTCCTCTTAAGAGATTTGTCTCCTGTTTTAATCCGCTTTTGTTGGTGAGATGCTTGTTTGGAACAAAAGCTGCTCCAGCAGGACTGTTCTGTTATTCCTCTATTCCATCACCTGAAACAAACAAAAACTAAGACAATCAACAGAAAGCATAGAGATTTGATTTGCTGCAGAGACTGGATCGATCTATTCTGCTGTCTTTGATCCTTTTTTTCCAGGTACACTTTCCTTCATGTGACAGTCTCATAGTTTTTTGGGTGTTGCCTTGCTCATTCTTTATTAAATTCTGTTGTATTTTCATATCTGCTTGGAATACATTTTTCTTTCTGTAGCAAACCCACTTGTTAATGTTGGCTCTGCCTTGAAAAGCTAGTCCTAATAGAAAGCTGACTTAATTGTGTTATCTGAGGAGTGAGAGTACACTTCCTTGCAGAAGCTGTAGTAGGATTGACTGAGTAAAGCACATGCGGTTTTATTCTCTGTCAAGCCATTTTGAGAATCAAAATGCAGCATTACAGCATTTTTCAAGCTGCAATAACCACACCTTCCATTTAGAGGTGTGTCTTGCTGAAGAGCAAAACATTAAATCACAGGGCTTTGGCCTGTCTAGCTGGCTGGATGTTGAATGTAAAACTTGTTAGCATGGATGAGGTGAAGAGAAGGGCCTTCATTGTGTGTTATCTTAAAAGAGAAGGGGGAAAGTGCTAGTAAACTAAGCTTTTTGTTTGTAGGAACTAAAGGTAGCAATCCTGCCACTTCAGCTGTTGTCTCAATCATGTGTAGACACTGACATTCTGATTAAGTTTTGTGTCTGAAGGAAAAATGTTCTTGCTCCTTCAAAGAGACCTAATTGCTATGGAAGACAACTTGGAGCTGCGGGGAAATTGGTCCTCTACTGTGGTTTATATAAAATTAATGCTTTAGACTGCACATTTTCTAGGCATCCTGTGTGTCTTCTTTGGTCATGGAGCCAGGAGGCCAAAGTAGCTAGGGGCTAAATTTGGTAGGAAGCCATCTAAATGAGAATTGTCTTTGCTTTGGAGGGAAGTCCAAACCCCCAGTATATGCAGAGGAATGGTTTGATGATTTGTGCAGTCTGGGTGGTGTGAAGAGGTCCTGATCACATGAACTGTTTAAATACAGCTTTTCTGAAGCCCATGAGGATGAATTGCTGCTAGGAAAACTGGTAGGAGTACCTTGGAATGGTCTGCTGTCAACTGGCCACTGAAATGGCTTGAACTCCTGGGATGTTTTTTGTTCCTTCCTGCCCCCAGTCTCCAGGCTTTTTCACTAAGAGCCCTGCTTTTTATTTCTGAGGTTATTTCTGGGTCAGTGAAGATGAAGATATAATCCTTGAGCCTTGTGAGGTAGTTACCTTAATCATCCAACCTTCTTCTGGCAGAAAGCTGCTTACAACAAGCCTATGCTGTGGCAAGGAGAGAGGTGGAGTGAGAAGAAATAGGGTGGCCTGGATCTGGAAATAGATGCTGGAAATCCCACTCTTCTGACATAGAACTCCCGTTGTTAAATCCCCTGACAGCCTCTGGCTTATGTAAATGTTTATATATGGGGGAATCAAATTACTCCAATCTTCTAGCAGTTGAAAGTCTGACATCTATGGGTAATTGCTTTTCACTTAAATTCTGTAAGGTTTAGTAGTAATAGTTATTAAATTTTATGTTTCCATCCTTTGAAATCTTACAGGATGCTCTTTTAAAGTCTAACCCTTACTAGGTTCCAGTATAATTAAGCTGTCGTCACCTTGGCTTGAGAAGACAATCTTCAGAAGGATTTATTTTTTGCCAATATTTTTGCTGAGTTTCAGGGCACACAAACTAGTTACCTGCTGTCATGTGCTCTCATGTGAGCCTTCTACCTTAGTTCTAGTGTCCTCATCCCTGCTGGCTGGGCTGAGCTTCATATTCTGAGATTTTTCTGTATCAGCCTTCCTCCTCACTTCACAGCCTGTTTGTCCCTCTATCTCCTGGCCCATCCCATTTCTGACTGTCATTTTCTTCCAAGTCCTTTCTTGTTCCATCTGTTGTAAGCCTTTGCCATCTGTGACACAGTCCTCTACCCTGAAAGGGTTGAGAGCCTTTTCCTTGAGTGAAAGAGTTGGGACTGATTTCTGTGCTCAGTATATGTAACCTATAGCTTTTGTGCCATCCCTGTCAGCTTTTGGAAACTGTTTCTCATAAGGTGTATATGCAATATCTGTGTGCTAGGACTTTACTCTCTACTTTCAGGAATTAATAAGACCTCAGGTGACGGGTCATGTGAAAATGCTGGGATACAGTACATTTGCTTTTTAAATACATATTTAGAAGAATTAGTAGACAAGGGATACAGTCGAATGTAAATCCAAGTCCTTGTCTACTTCTCACTGCGTTCGTTGTGACTGAATCATGACTTTTCTCTTTCTCTGGAAAACTGCAAACTGGGCAAATGTTGACTCTGAAAACATCAAGCAAATTATTTATGCTCTTCTTTAGTTTGTGCTGTTGTAGTAGGAGGGCAAGTTGATGAAGTGAATCAGAAGCTGGTTATCTGACCCATAAGGAAACATGGTCCTAGGAGTAGAGCCAGGGCAGTGGTGGAAGCAGCATTGCCTTTATTCCATCTGTTCCAAGGGCAGACTGTGGTTATGGCCAGTCCTGGGCTGTGTGGTAGTGAGGATGTATTGCAGGTTGCTCTGCATCAGAGCATCACAGCAATGAGCAGTGCTGCTCTGGCAATCTAGGAAGAGCATCAGACTAATTTTCTTATCACTTTTGGCTGATGCGATTAGCAGTTAAGGCTAATTACTTGCAGGAAAGCTCCCTCTTGTCTCCCTGAATCCATGGTGCTATGATCCTTGGCAGTATAAGCTGTTCTTCCTCCTTTCTATCATAGGAGAAGATACAAGTACTAATGAATTTAAGACACGGTAATGCTTCATCATCTTTCCTCAATTTTTCTTCTTTCTGTGTTGTTTCTCCTGTTGGTAGAACAAAGAATGTTCCGGAATGTTCTCAGAAGCAATCTCATATGCATACATCCATTAGGTAAACAGATACAGGTTCTCTTTTCACAGCAAAATGTAAAAGTAGAAAAGAGCCAGCAGGTCTCAGTATACCCTCTGTATAACAAACTATCCAGATGGGAAAAACTAACATGGCAAGGCTGGATTTTGGTGCTTGAACCCTCGCCTCTTGTGCTGGCACACATCACTGAAGGCACATTCAGCCTTATTTGAGCTAATTGTTCAGGAGTGGGATTGAGAATCATTGAGATTGATGATGTATAAGGACGAGGAAGAGGCTGAGATGCATAAAGGCCTGCTGACTGAGTGGTAGCTTGGGTGCTGAAGATTGTGTGGCTACAGTAATGCAAAAAGGTAGTGAGGTAAGTTAGCTTCTAATGAGCCCTATGAAGCCAGAGATTTTCAATATTCTAGCTACTCAGGATGCAGCTGAGCTGCAGTGATATTTAGCTGTATTTAAACTTCACTGCCATCTGAGAATTATAAGCACTTGCTGAGCTCTGAGCAGAGGTATAAAAGACACACATTTTGTGAATCAGTTATCTCACACACCAGTTAAATCCCAAGTCCCTTAGGACTAAATATTCAAGCACTTGACTGATTAACCCTATAAGAATGCTAAGTTGCCAGAAAAAAAATAATGGAGTTTGTGAGATCTACACATTCATTAAAGGCAGCAAGTTCACTTAAAGTGGGTTTTTACTTTTTAGAGCATGCAGCCTTACAGACATAAACACATGATCTTGCAGTTATATGTGAGAAAAGACCCAATGCTGAGTCCATTAAATGTTTTGGACTTTGTTTTGGCATGATTTTTTAAAAATGATTATTATTTTTATTTTTGTAGAAACTGAGGTGAGAAGGGAGGATGAATGCATGAAATTTTCCAGTACTTCGGGATTTGTTTGTAAATGAAACAGTTTTTGGCTGTGCCTTCATTGGCATGTGATGAAAAATAACAAATAGCATAATTTTCAGAAATTTTTGACAGTGGAAGGTTGTTCCTTGCCCTTCTGTCAGCATTACTCTTTCATTCTCCAAATTTCGTCAAGAGTCAGGGTGCCACGAAGTCTGAGTTAAATGTAAGTCTTTCTGTTTCTGCTTGGACTGTGCTACCTTATTGCAGTTGTTCAACCCTCAGAGATTTTCTCTGATAGGGACTAAAAGTCAGTCTCAGGAAAGCTTAAATACACTGTTTCTTTTTGGCAAGATACTTTGAAAACTACACTGGACTTTTTCTACCTTCTTGTTTGCAATAATTTCCAAATGCAATTATAGGGTATAGTTATAAAGAGAATAAACTATTTTTTTCCCCTTTACTTATTGGCAACATTTAACTAAAAAGGAGGCTGCATGTTGCCAGAGTCTTCCCGCTCCAGTTCTGTCCTCCAGGGACTCTGCATATTGCTCTGGAATGTGCCAAGACCTTTCAGGACACCCACATGCTGAGAAAGAAAAGATTAGCCATTTGATAGTTTCCCTTCATTGATTTTCTGACATTGCTATGAAAAGTATCAGGGATGTCCTGTCACTATTATATATGCGGCTATCTAAAGCCTTGCAAAAATCTTTTTTCCCCCGTGGTTGTTCAGGACAGGGAAGTGGTCACATAGAGATTTTTTGTATTTTGATATATTGTCATCATCAAGTGTTTTCCAGTATAAAACATGAATAGCTACTGTAGTGGGAAAAAGAAGTTGATTTAATCAGTTAATCAAAAATGCAATTAGTCATGAAGTACAGTGCGCCTAAAGATCAAGAACAGTCTTAAGTAAAGTTTGTCTTTGTAACTTATATTTTAAGCAGCAATGTGTTAGGGTTTCCTTTATTTGTTTGTTTGTTTTTTCTTTTCATTTGAATGGTTGTGCTTTAGAATGTGAAATAGGGAATGAACCTGAGTGTGACACATTGAGAATTTCATATACAGTAATTTCGCACTCATAAGCTGCATCTAGTTATAAGCTGCGCTTCTGGGTAGCCGGGAAGACCATGGAATTTGTCCATAAATAAGCCGCACCGGGTGATAAGCTGCACTTTTTTAAAAAAAAAAAAGCCAGGATCCATGTGCAACAAAGTAACGAGCTAGTAACGGAATCGCAGGATCATGGGGTTTGCTGTCAGGTGCTCAATTTGCAAACAGTTTTCACAGACCGGTGAAGCCTTTAAACGTAGCTCCAGATGCCCTCCCTGTCCTGCGGGCCCCAGCGCTGGCTGCCATGGCTCCCTGCCTGCTCAGCAGCGATGGCGGCACCCTGCACCACTCAAAAGTGGTGGCTTGGCGGGCTGGCTGTGTGAAGCTGGCAAGCAGCTTAGCGGGCTGGGTGCACAAAGCGAAGCTGGCAAGCGGTTCGGTGCCCGCTCGCCAGCAGCTCTGCAGCAGCTCCCCACCTGCCCCCCACCTGCCTGGCCGCAGCTCCGCGGCAGCTCCCTGCCCGGACAACTCTCACTTCTGGGTGGGCATTTTGCTGGAATTTGTCCATAATTAAGCTGCACCTGGTGATTAGCCTCACTTCCAGGATCAGCTCGATTCTTCAGTGAAATAGGTGCGGCTTATCAATGTTAAATTACTTTACATTGTCTTGCACCTTGGATCACTTTGCTAAAATATTTGCATTGTGATTTATTCCCTCAGTCTTTAACTGGAGTGATCATCTGCATCACTGGCTGTAGTGACCACTGATAGTTCCAAAACAGTTGATAACTGCTACTGTTTTGGAATTGTTGCATGTTTAGGTGTCTCCCATCATTATAAGAATGACTTTATGGTTTGGCATGTTGTCCAGTTATTGGTTCAAGGTGACTATAAACCATTATTGGATTGTTTTGCCTACTCATTTGAACAAGGAGAGGTAATGAAAAAAAAAACCCCCAAATTAGGCTGATGCTGTGAATTGTGTTCTAATGTCTTCCTGGTCCATAAATGTCTGTTTGGGCATCTAGGTAGACATTTTATTTAAGAACTGATTTCTAGATAATGAACCTTATCTTTCTTTTTTGCTATGTATATAATTCTTGTCTTCTGCCTGTCACTCCTTCAGTACGTTCTTAGCAATTTCATGTCAGAATGTTTTCATATGTAATACTGCAGACCTTTAATTAGTGTTAAGTTCTCTACTTTGCACAGTTTGTAAGCTGAAATCACTACATTATCAAACCTTGACCTGTGGTGCTAAGGTCTTTCTAGAGATCAAACAATGTAGGCTTTGTTTTTTGCTTTCAATGTGGCTGGGGTTGAAAATTTTTAAGTCAAACCCCAGCCATTGCTCTTGGCTTGTCTGTGCAGGGAGAAAAAAAGAAACAGGAAAAGGGCAAAGCACAGTCTGATACTTTGGAAATGCATCACAATGAAAAGGTGAAATGTTATGGTGGCAAAATTTAATTAGCTGCAAGATAAGAGAAAACAAATAATGGCATTTATTTTTAGGAAGAATCCTCCCACAGACAGTTCTGAATACCTTGCAGGGAGAAGCAGGCTAAAGGAGGCTGTTTGGAGTACAGAAATTCTCATTAAGCAATGAAGCAAGAAAGTATCTTTAGAAACGAGGTTTTTTATTGTTGTTGTTATTGCTATTAGCAATACCACCCATGAAGAAAAGTGGGTTTCTCCCACAGCCACTAGTGACATAAGAGTTGGAATCCTAAGAAAGCAGGGGATATAAGAAGCTGCTTTTGCAGACTAGGTATCCCGAAAAGAATATACTGCATGTATTTTTGGTGGAAGAGGGAAAATAAGTAAAACTGAGACTGGAAGGAGAGAATAAGGTAGAATGAAAAGGGGAAAGAATGGTGGGAAAAGAAATGTTAGAAAAAGCAAAATAAAGGACCACTTAGGGAAGTGCAAGGGTAGACTTTGGAAATCAGTATAAATGGGAAAGAGCTTTCTTTTCACGTTTCTTTGTTATCTGAACCAGTATTTTGCTAACTCTCAGCTTCCGGTATATTAGTCTGAATTAGCAAATGTCCTGATTCTCCAGATGGGGTCCCATTTTTTGTACAGCATCAAGCTACAGGATGCAAAAGGCCCTGCTGTGTGTTTTACATGATCAGCAAGAATAATAGCTGAAGAAATACAGAAATGGGATTTGTTGTCTTTATTTAGGTCATATGAGTATAATTAACCTGTTGCAGGCAGCTGTGTTCAAGTAAGTATTCACTTACATAGGTGTACCTATATACCTGTATTTGGTTGTACCAAAAAGTCAATAAGAAAGGGAATAATCAGCAAATTATAGATGATGAAAAGCAGGAATGGACAAAAAGATTTACCTTATATCAGTGCTGCATCCAGTTGCTCTTTGTCATGGTTTAACCCCAGCTGGCAAATAAATACCATGCAGCGAATAGCTCACCTTTTTCTCTAGTTGGAAGGGGAAGATAAGAAGGTAAGACCCATGGGTTGAGATAAAAACAGTCTAACAACTGAAACAGAACATAATATAACAATTGTAATGAAAAGGGAGACAGCATAAAATAGAGAAATTAAACAGAACACCAAATGATGCAGAAAGCAATAGTTTACCACTCACTGACTGATGTCCAGACCATCAGAGGTCCCAGAGCAGGGATAGGTCCTCCTAGTCAATTGTCACCTGTCCTGTTTGTGTCCCCTCACAACTTCCGGTGCACCTCCAGCCTGCTGGCTGGCAGGAACGAGAAACTGAGAAGTCCTTGACTTAGTATAAACACTACTTACCAACAAGTAGAACATCAGTGTGTCATCAACATTATTTGCATACTAAACCCAAAATGCAGCACTGTACCAGATACTAGAAAGAAGACTATCCTAGTCAAAAGCAGGAGATCCTTCCTCATTCTTGTTACACTCATCCTTCACAGCTATGAAAAGACTGGACATATCCCTCAAGTTTTCATCAGGAGATGCCCAGAAAGAAATTGCTAGAAGTTGCTTCTAGCAGGAATGCTGCATGTTGGGTAACACCCAGTTTGATGTGACAGTCATGAGTGACTGACCACTTTTGTAGGTACCACAGTTTAGCCAAAGTTCACCTACAATCAGTTTTGGCTTGTTTAGATGTTGTGTATCAGTGTGCAAGTCACTCCTCAGTATTTGGGCTCTGGGGGATGCACAATAGTCTGTGACTATTGCTGCACTGGGGAAGGGCTGAGTAAGTCAACACTGCCCCTTAAGCATTCATTCACTATTTCATTTCTTACTTGGTGTCAGGATATTCCCTTGTGGTAATTAGTACAGCATTTGTTAAAAAAATCATCCTCTCTAGCTCAGCCAGAGGCAACTTTGCATGAGTAGACAGCAGAGGGCAATGCTGTATTGAACCTATACAAATACTGCAAATGAGTCTGCCTGGAGGACCCTTGAGTTATCTTCCCTAATGAGAAAACATGCATTTAATTCATGACAGATTATACCAACCTTGTGGTTGGATTTTGCAATACAGTCCTGAGGTGTTTCTGGAAAATCACTCCCGTTGGTGTGTTGACAGTATAAGAGTGGACTGATTACACTGAAGGTTTGAGCTGTGCAGAAATAAGCCAGTAAAGACTTGTCATAACTTTCACTAAAGCTATCGAGGGTTAACATCCCTCACCTTTTCTTCTTTCCTTTCCCCACCCCTCCTCAGTATCTTCCCATTAACTTCAGCTATTGCAATTTTATTAAGGCCTTTTGCCTCCATCGGTATTTCTTGCAAATTCACAAAAATTAAAAATGACAAAACACAGTAGTTAAGCTAGACTGTTTTTGAGAGACTCATTGAAACGGAATCACTTTTTTACAGAAATTGTAAAAAACATAGATACTGTGATACTTTTCTGCTTATTAAACCTCTGGGAAGAAATTAGAAACAAAGGATCAATGGGAAGTACCATTTGGAGTTACAAATATATTCAGCTCTCTAATCCCTCATGAGGAGAATAAAAAGCAGTGGAAAGCTTACAAGGTCTGGTGCATTTCTAGACAGCTTCAATTTCAGATGTTTGTATGTAACTGATTTCATTTGCGGTGGATGGCACTCCTGTTGTCTCCAGATTCTCATATGTGTAATTCTGCTCTAACTGAAGAATCCAGAGCCTTTGGGAGCTCTTTGCTCTGACAAGGGTCTCTGGGCCCAGAAAGGAGCCCATGAAATTGGTCTTTGTCACACACCAACTCATCTTTATCACCACTATGGCAGCTCACAGTAGTAGTATAGTCCCTGGAAAAGCTGCTTTTGCCATGCTAGTCTCCAAATCCTTCAGTCAGCAGTAGCAGTAAAGAGTTTCAGTTAAGTTTGTGGGAACAGAAACAAAAAGTGTTCACAAGGGATTCTGTCTTGAGTAAAACACCTCTTTGAGAAACCTTATGTACTTTTCCTATCCTCCCAGGTTAGACAGCTCTTTTGAGTAACCTGCAGAGAGGCTTGAAGCACCAAATGGAGAAGGATTTCACTCTAGATGTTCAGAATGTGTATGTTTTTATCACACTTTGTATTTTTTCCTGTTCCTAACTCAAAAAAAAGTCATCAGTGAATTCCACATCTTGCAAGCCAGTTTGTTCTAGGGAAGTAGCCATTCTTATTAGGATTCAGGGCAGAGAATCCATTTTCTGTGATTTGCATGTTTGATTATAATTGCAGAGAGCAAAGGAGAGGAGAGAATGGAGGGGATGACGATTTGTTTCGCTGGTGCTTAGCTCTAGTGTGGTAAGGATGGTAAGATATTGAGGGAGGATATATTGGAAGGGAAGGAACACAGTGCAATGCCTTATGAATTTGAACCATCAGTGATGCACCTTTTTGCATTAAATATTGTGTCTTGGAGGATCCAACTTGTACAAAGAGAACTTGCTGGAGAAAAGCAGACAGATGCCACCCTTCTTTGTCTGAGGGATTCATGCTGCTACACCTGTCCTGGACATGCACCGTACAGAGTCATCCAGCCTGGGACCCGCAAAACACTATGATTGACGGTTTATACATCATTTTTGTAAGGAATAGAAAATCAAGGACAAGTTAAATTTTAAGGGGTTTAGGACAGTGGATTACATGAGGGTGGTAGTAGGGAATTTTTCAGTGACAAACCCTTCAGTCTGGGAGTTGTAACTAATCAACAGACAAACTGTTTTTTCTTAACTGATCTGCACAGAAATGAAGATGACCTAAAATTCTAAGTCTGAAGCCAGTCTCCTTACAAATGCTGTGTGTGTGGTGCCCTGAGTGACAGAGACTGACTGCTGCCTTCTAGGAGGACAGGAGATCCTGGATCAGAGCTGTAAATCCCATGCTGTAAGGATAAGTGTCTCAAGCTACCTCCTCAGCAGGCACCAGGCCAGTGGAGCAGCCAAGTTGTGTCCCAGGAAGAGGAGCTGTCTCAGGTGCTGTCCCCAGTCTGTACCTACCACAGTGAGAGCTTCAAGGTGATTTTAAGGTCCTGTCTGTCTCCACCTACTCTAGCCCCAAGGACAGGTATTAAAAGTGGATGAGAAAAAGAGATTAAATTGTGTTGTAAACAACAGGCTATAGATGCAAAAAAAGGGTGAAGGCAAAAAGACTGCCATGGCATTTCAGTGAGAGCTAAAGCCTCCAAGTGCTGTTTATAAAACAAGTCTTAATATCCAGCTTTTCTCAAGTCTTTAAGAGTGCAAATATAGCTTGCAGCCAGCAAAATTTCATTGTCTCTGCTCTGTGGCCAAGTAAGGGTTTTAATTATATATTTTTTTTAACGACATTCAGACTGGGTCTCTGAATACCAAGTCCCAGCTGAGCATGAATTCAAACGACTGAGGCCTAAGCCCCTGATAATAAGGGTTTATTAAGGAAGCACTAACAGAGCTGAACTGGAGTGGACTGAATAGCTAAACCAAAATAATGGGATGCTTGTGGCAACCAGAAAATGATTGTTTATTGGCATAATCCCAGGATAAACTTCTGCCAAGAGCACACCGTCTTTCCTTGCCAAGTTCTTCATATGGGAAAATACAGTACTGAATTTCTGCACGTATTAGCGGTGCAGAAGACTGGGAGGAAGAGAAGTGGTAATTTGCATGAAGAAGGAGAAAAATGTACATCCCAAATGGTGTAAACAGTGTGATCCCTAGAGCTCCATTCATCAGGAGGCTCTAGAGATCACCTGGGTTTCAACTTTAGGAACATGGTCAGAAAAACATGGATTTGGCTATGGAGTTTTATTACTTGAATCTCTCAAGTATCTCTGCATGCATCATGCAAACAGCAGAAAAATTGGAAACTTTTTTCTAAAAATCCTGCCTTTATGCTTGTTGAAGTGCTTACAAGCAGTTTCTTTCACTCATGACAAACAGGACTGTTCTGCAACTCTGCTGTGTGATGCATTCTCAAGAAAATTCTGTTGAATAACACTTGGCAGTATTTTATTCACTGAGAAATGCAGTTACACAGTGTAGCTACACATAACTGCAGGTTAAGTTTAAAAGTTTGTGGAATAACTGCTGTTCATATAAGGAAGAAGAGAGGCTGCTCTATATTGTACTGCCTTGCTCTTTTCAAGCAGTCTTTTGAATATGATATTTAGTGCAGGAGTCGTGATTCACATTACCTCTCTGTTGTGCTGAGAAAGATTTTACTTTTCAGCCCAAAACTAGCATATCTGAATGCCATAAATATTGTCCTATGAGGCACTTTATAGTGGTAATTTCCCATTTCTCCTGTACAAGCTAAGCACATGGTATAAAATACTTCAGTATTCCCTAGGGCATAATAATCTCACCTTCCAGAAAAATGCCTTGGAGATTATCAGAAATATCTGTAGTATAAAACAAGTTCTCTGTATGGGTGATTGATGTGTCTGCCTGAAAAATCTTTGAGCTATAGCTGGGACTGTTTTGAGGAGCAGGAGACAGTAATCAAAACATAGGCTACCAATTACAGAAGAGAGATATCCCAAGATTTAAAATTTTGTTTTTAAATAAGCATGACCATAAATGATTTTTCTCTTTCTTTTACTTTCTGCTGGCAAATTAGCACTAAGTTTGTGTGACTGATTGTTCAAAGTGCCAAAGGCTCAAAGAGCTTCATCAAGAGCCTGGTTGCTGAAAACCAGTCTGGTTTGGAAAGATGTGGAAAATTATATTATCTGGGAAAAAAAAAATCAATCAGTAGATCATGAAGAAATCTGAGCTGTTCTCAGACTGCATTTTTTTCCCTTTTTTAACTTTTAGTTATTACTGCATTTGGATATGTGGCATAGATGCAACTTCTAAAAATTACCTTATTTATGTATTAATAAGAGCACAATTTGAATGAAACTTCCCTTCCAGCAATATTCCAACATCCTCTAGGCTATTGCCTCCCTTTGGAGGTTAAAAATGCCAACTTCTTCCTCCTAAATCTTATCTTTCTGCTATCTCCTGGATGATTTTGTAATATTGTGATGCTATACTGTATCGTTAGTAAAAAAACCAACCAAACAAAAAAAACCCCAACCAAACAAAAAACCAAAAACTAACTAAAATATATTTTTAGCCATTATGGTTTGGAAAGACAATTCTATAGAAAGCTTTCCACATGTGACCTGTTGCATTTTTATTTATGCATATATTGAGTAAACTGAAAAGCAGTCCTTGGGTCATTTTGTTATTCTCAGCTTGCTATTAACTCTCCACCAAATGTAGTGGTCCTAAATGTCATTATTTAATACTTTTCTCTTTCTTTTTTGAGTATCTAGTTCTCTTGTTTGGACTCTCAGGGTAACAATGGGTCTAGTTCTCCCTGTTAGCTGCCAAAGTCTGAAGTTGTCTCTCTGAGATTTTCTGGCTCCTACTTCCACATTGAATACTGAGATCTGTGGGAGATGGAAAGTGAAGACAATGGGAACATTGTGAAATGTGTATTTATTTGCCTGTCCGCATTTTAAGAAGAGTTTCACCTTTGCATTGCAAATTTTGCATTACCATTGTTCAAATGAAATTTCGGTTTTCTCATTATTGTTGTGTATGATCTTCCCATCAAAGAAGATTTAGTAGCATAAATAACTCCTCCAATTTTCTCCCTCGTGGTGTTGTTTTATGCTCTCCCAATGCTAGAAGTTATTCTTAGTGTCAGAGACATAGATGGAATAGAATATGTGTCTCTGGTTCTGGAAGAACGTAACTTCCATTAGGAGCCCTCACCTTCCAGTGGTTTGATGAATGCTACCTTCCAGTTTAGAGACAGGACTTTTTATTTTATTTTTTTAGAAAGTTATTTTATTAGTCTTTATTAGTTCTCTAGAGAGAACTTTGCAATCTGCAGCATCTGTAAGGTGCAGAAGAACTGATAAGGACATTCTCTTTAAAAATCTGTGTACAAGGATGTCTTGGTTTAGGGGACAGGTGTTGCCAGAAAAAGGAAGGAGCTTTTCTTAAAATGGAGAGTGAAAATCCCTCCTTCCCAGTTTACTATAATTTGGAAATTAAGGAGCTCTCAGGCAGAAAA